>WEKX01011175.1:62540-108064 GCA_013390025.1 Pitta sordida
GGGGGGGAGGCGGGCGAGAAAGTGGGTGCCCGGGGGGGATTTTCCGGCCCTTTCGGGGGGATGGCGCGGGCAGCGTGTGTGGCCGGACGGGGCATCCGTCCCGCGGGACTGGGGGATCAGCCGCCCCACCGCAGCCCTACTTTGTTCCCCAGCTCCGCAGGGCGCGGAGAGAGACGCGGGGGGCGCGGATCCATCTCCCGCGGGCTCAGGATGCCAGACCGCCCCGCTGGGAGAGGGCGGAGGGAAAACATCAAAAAACGGAAAGAGTTTGGAGTTTCTTTAAGAAACAGACGAAACAAAACGCCGAGTTAAAAAAATTAAATAAACCCCAAGAACTTGGACGAAAACCCCAGAAGGACTCCCCCCGCACGTAACTCCGAGAGCTCCTGCTGTCCCGCACCGCTGCCCGGCGCGGTCCCGACGCTCCGCAAGGTAAGTCCATCTATTTCGTGTGTGTTTCTGTTAAAATGTGTGCGAGGGAGAGGAGGAAAACTCACCATTTCGCTGGGATAACAAGGCCAGATCAGGGTCGGATTGGAAATGCTGAGGCTTCGCCTGCTTCCTCCGCGACATGCTGGCTCAAACATCAGCTGGGGCAGAATAAAAAATTACTAAAAAAAAATCTTCTCAAAATTACGGAAATCGAGCCTCCCCCCCCCAGCCTCCCCGATCCTCCGCGCACCGCGCATGTGTCCTGCTATAATTATGATTATCAATAATGCATTGCGATTAATCATAGAGGGGCTCTTTGAAAGGCGATTGGCACATGGCCAGCTCTATTCAAACCAGCTCGCCTTAATCAATTAGGCGCTGATTTGCTGGAGACCCTTGTCTCTCCGGCGCTCCCACCCAATGAGTCGATCCATGTGGCAGGAGAAGGGGCTGGATTTCCCCAAAGCTGTTTGGATACAGTTTAACCCTCTTAGCAACCAGCTGGAGCTGCATCGCGCCATCCCGGTTACTATAGGAATGTGTATCCCCTCGCCCCTTCCTCCAGCCCCGACGGGCTCCCCGCGCCTCCCTCCCTCCTTCCCGCAGCTTTGCGCTGAATTTCACTTTTAATTTTTTCCTTTTTTTTTTTTTTTTTTTTTTTAAGCTCCCCCTCGCCTCGCCCGCACACCGAACTGCTGGAGGGCGGGCAGGGGGAGCAATAATGGATCGGGGGAGGACACACGGCGGGGAACGGCGGCCCCGCACCCGGCAAGTGCCTGCGTGGGGAGAGCCCCGGCCCCGCGCCTGCCGCTCGCTCCGTCCCGCTGCTGCAAAAAGTTTAGGGTGGGTTTTTTTNGGCCGTGCGCGCAGGCGGAGCCCGGCTGGGCTCAGTGTGGCTGTCCCGGAGCCTCTGCTTGTCCCCGCTCCCGAACACTCGCGGCACCGGGACCCTGCGGGCACTGCGCTCCTGCCGCGGGATGCATCACACCCCCAACTTTTACACCCGCGTGTTACCTCCAGAGGAGGGATGTCTTACAAATAAATGTCACGATCTTGAAATAATAATTTAAAAAAAAAAGTTCAGTTGCAAAGAGGCTACAGACCTATTTTTAATATCTCGTCTATCCAGCGATACACATACGCTGTGGGTAAATGGCGGGTGTCCCCCTGAGCTCCACTCTCCGCGCCCCTCCGCGTGTCCCGCTGCTCCGGGCACGGAAAGTTACTCTGGAAAATAAGCTGAACCGGCAGAAGCGGGAGCGCAGGCGGTTTCTTTCCCTCCACCCTGACCCATCTAGGGCTCTCTCCTCCCACTCCCCCCCCTGGATTATTTACTCTTCTATAGAAGCTACTCCTTTTTCCCGTATTAATATTAACAAACTCTCTGTAAAAGCAAGAGGCTGATCAGATACAACTCATTTCAATTTCAAATGAGCCGGTAAAACCTAGAGAGTGAGCGAGAGGAGAAGGGAGAGAGGGACTAATCTTCCCATTCGAGGAACCGGCTCACTGGCGTTTTCTTCTTATTATTAAACGAAACAGACTGTAAAACGTTTATCGAGAAGGGTGGGGGGAAAAACAGCGACAAAAAGCAAACAAACAAACGCATACGAACCGAAAAAGCCTCCCAGGTGCCACTCCAGTATTTTATCAGCGTTGCAAAGTGGTCACTGACGCTTCTTTTCATTTCTGCACAGGGCGAGCCCCCTCCCTCCCCACAGCATTCGGTACAGTAGATTTTGAGAAAAAGACAAACGAAGCTATCAGCGGGGATGATGTTGAAGAATGAAGATAATAATGTTGCTATAGGTGGTACTTCACATGACATTATTTTTCACTGAATATTTAAAGAGATGTTTCGGCAGAGATGGATACACTCAGCGCAGGCTGTTACCCTCCTTACCCTGAGACAGTGGGAAAGAAACGGAACCTGAACGCACAAAACCGCACACGTTCCTCCCTGCCAGCCACACGGAGATGCACACAAAATACCCACGCGATCTATTTGCGCATTTGTGTCTGTATTTCTAACTGTACGAATCACCCCATTAGCTTCCTACAGTTTCTAACTAGACGAATCCCCCCAAATTATTCGCGTTTACAATTTCATTACACTTTTGGCGATTAAGCTTGAGAAAAATTTCCCCAGATGCGCAGTACCTTTGCTTCGTGGCTGGAAAAAGACGGCCGTAGACCGGTAATTAAAAAACAACAGCAAAAGCAAGAAGAAAAAGAGTGGTTTAAATAAAAGTAAATTAATCTGGAGAATTTAAGTTTTATAACTTTTTTTTCCCCGTTTCTCTCTCCTTGCTAGTGCTAAAGCGGCGCCTGGTATTTCACCCAGGACCGGTTGATTATTTATTGTTTGTTTTCCTCTCCTTCACTGGAGGCCGGGAGGGGTGGGGAAAGGGTGGGGGCAGAGCAGCAATGCCAGAGCCAGAAAAAAATCGGTCTTTATTGTTGTTGATAGCAATACATCAATTAAACGTCATTGTCTCTAGCAGAAGTTGTGAGAGTTCACAAGCGTAAATTCTCTGATCTCGGGTTTTCCCTTTCGAAACTCCAAATGACAGTGACATATTTTTCCCACCCCGTCACACCTAGGGGATTTTTCCCCCCCTCGGATTATTCTTTTTAATGGAGGTGGGAGGCTTTCTAATGTGCTTCAATGCAAATCAGCCTGGCTGCAAGACACCCGTGGTGGGGATCGATCTCCAGTTCATTGAGATGAGCACTGAAGGGAGATGGTAAACAGGGGATAATTTGCAGTTCATTCTGCTGAGAGACGATTCCAATGAGATGCATCACACTAGACTGGATTATTGTTATTAAGGTTTGCGATCAGCCACAACACCCGTAACGCGGCGGGGTTAAAAGCTGCGCGAAGCCCTCAGAGTTATAATACATCGTTCATAGCGATGGAGGGGGCGGAGGGGGGGAGGAAAGGAGGGGGAATCCAGTTGAATTCATATTTAATGCACATGCCGCCCGACCCGTCCGGTCCGAGCCGCTCGGGGCTGGCGGAGGCTCCGCGGGTCGGGACAGCCCGAGCTGCGGCTCCGCTCCCCGCGCAGCGGCACCGCTACCCCCGGGACCCTGCCAAAATACCCCCTTGCCAGTCAGCTGGGCACTTAAGTCTTTCTTTTCTTTCTTCTTTCTTTATTTTTTTTTTTAATTTTCCGCCTTCTTTTTCTTCCTCCTCGTTTTCTATATTCTCTCTTTGCCTTTATTTTAGCTGAAAAAGCTACACCGCATTGGAGTTCCAAACGGCGCTGCAGCTGACCTCGCAAGTTTGCCGTTTGTCAGCTAACACAGGTTACATATATTTTAGAAATGTGTGTAATTAGGGGCTTCCAGATGCTGCAGTCAGCTGGGAACTTGGCTTTATGCTCCGATGTATAATAAACTTTTGAGACAGTCCTGGGGCGCAGTTACCCCGGGGCAGCGAGCACCAGCTCTCCGGAATTGTTTTATTATCAATAGCCTGGATCACGCTATTCACTACGGGCATTGCAAGTCCTGTGACTGTGTGGGTTTAGGTATGACTACTTTTGTGGACATGCTGCCAGCTCTCCCCTTTCTTGGTCTCTTCTGTCTTTTTTTTCCCTTCCCTCTCCCCCCATCCCTCCCAATTCATTTCCTAATGGTAATTCTCCAGGGGAAGGGGGGGGGGGTAAGAAAAAGAAAAAAGGGAAGGGGCATCAGAATTGAATCCTTCTCCATTATTACTGACGACTAATAATTGATCATTGCTCACAAACACAAGCTTTTAGCCACATAATTGAATCGTAAGCAATACGGGTTGAGCCAAAGGAAAAAGGGAAAAAAAAATAAGAAAGAACCTCTCTCTCTCTCCCTCTCTCTCCCCTAAATCCCAGAGAACCTCAGTGATGGGGACTCCTCCGCCCCCGGGACAAAAATGACTAATGCCATAACCAGCCAAGGTGGGATTATTTAATTCAATTCTTTCTTTACACATTTGCTGCCTTTTGTTTGACCCGATGGCCGGCAAATTTTTACACTTAGCTGTCCCTTTTGAGTTTATTGATGAAGGTGTTTCTGAAATGATTATCAAGAGATTTACAGCCATCACTACCCACCTACGGGAAAAGTAGTAAAATCAATCCCTCAATCAATCAGACCCCTCTGTGCATATCTTTTTAATCTGCTCTTTTAGCTGTTTTATTACAACATGAGCATTAAATATGTTTGTTTCAAATTTAACACGAATGCCTCCAAAGGACTCTGTCAATTTAGACATAAATCACGAAGTAAACAAGCTGGATGGAAAATTCTCTTGCTCGGGCAAGAGACTTAAAATCCAAGGAATAAAAAAAAATACAAACCCACATCACTGTAAAGCCACTATTCTGTATGTACAGCCCACAAGGCAGGAGAACAACATACAGAAAGATAAACATGCACCTCTAGAAAGATTTCCATGCTCTTTTACTAGAGTTCTAGTACGTAATTACAAATATTCTCATGCTCTAAAGCCCATCATTATTTCCGCTATTTGATACATTTTTTATATTAGAATGTAGTATTTCCCATGTTAAAAAATAAGGGATTTTTAATTAAATACCGTACACTTGAGAAAATGTCTTGATTTCAACATTATTATTGATCCCAAGGTATCACTCTATCCTTTATATACTTTTCTTTTTTAGGTTAAAAAATAAATTAGAGAGTATTTCAGGTAGACTGTTTAGGTGAAAAAACTTTCCCACTAATTTGTTACACAGTGGTCATCGGGTATGGACAGAATGAGTCTATTAGTTCTATAGAGAATGAAGAATTTTATTTGGTGCCACAGGGGAAGTTTTCTCTGCAAGCCACATGCCTTTGCATCCCAGTTTAATTTTTTTTTTTTAATATCCTAGTGTATCACAGCCATATAAAGTCACCATGTGGCTCCACCAGAAAACCAGAAGTTTAAAAATGAAGTGATAGAGATTTCTCCAGACCCAGACTAAAAAAAAAAAAATAAAATTAAAAATCATTCTGGGCTGCAAAGACATCTTCCAAAGACATATTGTGATGTCTCTCATCACAGAAATAAGTCTGCACAGGGCAAGTGAAAAAATAATAATAAAAAAGAGACACTGAAATATGTACATGTCAAAAGAAGACTCATGAAAAATACATCTGATTTCAATGATGGGCTAGAACTGGCTATATCAGTCAAGATTTCCTCTAAACATCTTGCTTTAAGAAAAGTGTCTTTATGCAGTAAAAAAACTTCAGTCACAATCGCTGTGCATCCAACTATCTATTTACGAGTCTTAGTGTTGATTTTGAATATAATATCACAGCAATCATTTCTTTGTCAAAGAACTATTTAAAAGAGTATCAAATATGGAGGTGGGAATCATTAAAAAGCAAATGAAGGGGAAGGACGAAGGGATGTATTTTCCAGGATATTTAAGGAAAAATACGTGTTCTTAAAAAAGTGTTCTCTTAGGACTTGTTTACCTTTGAATCAAAATTACACAGAAATTCTGTAGTCTGTCAAAACACAAATACAAGGTAAAAATTTCACATGACAATTTTCTCTGAAATAGAACCTACAGATGATTTCTACTAGGTAGTCATCTAACAAAGTAAGAACTGTTGTTGGCAGGAAAACATTTTTACTGTTAAATCAGATTTACAGAGTGTGCATTTTTATTTACATTTTAAGGTTTCATTTTAATCTGGAGAATACGTAGCGATTAAAGAATAAACATGCTTCAAGCCTCAGGGGAAATGTTGCCTGTAGAGTCCCAAATTTCTTGCCTAATGAAATGAACCTGACAACCCTCTCATTTTCATGACATATTTTTCATTCAAATACAGTGGAGGTATTTGTAAGTACATACATTTTGTTTGCATAATATTGAGGTGCCCTGATTAATGCATGGTGTTTACAACGTGAAAATTGTCATGCTCTCTGCATCAACACGAGGAGCTGGCCTGGCAGCCAGCTAGTTGCAATAAAGTAAATGCCTCATGAATAATGTTCTGCTTTCCTTGCCTGAGCTAAACAGAGCCCTCCCCATGCACCTTTTGCCCCCAGTTTGAGCCAGCCTGTTAAGAGCTGGTCTGCCATGGCACTGTGCAGAACATGTTTCTCTGAGTGCAGATATGTTCCCTCACAGACTTGCACATGCACTCTCTGGGTCCTGTGGGGAGCCCATTTCCTCATGGAGCAATCCGATCCCCCAACCACATTTTTGCAGCTTTCTTTTCTTCCCATTAGTGATCATATAATGTTCAGATGGCAACAATAGCCATTACCTACCTCAAAAGGTAACTCCAGGAGTTTCTGATTTCTTAAAATGATTCCACAGAGGAAAAGAAAGAGTTGAGCACTGAGCTGCCAGCCAGCTCTACTGAACCATCAGCAGATACTACATCGGTGACCCAGAAAGAGCCTTGAAAACTATTGCTTCATAAACCCAAGATCACACAGTTACCACCTCGAAAACGAGACTCACAGTTTCCTTTCCTTACATAAGAAAAGCTCAAGTAACAGGATTCAAAGAACAATCCTCAACAAGAGACTTAAAAGACCCTTCCTCAGAAATTCAGAAACCAGATTTGGGGTTAGAAAAATTGTTTCCATCCTTCACATGTTTTATATAGCAAGCTTGGTCTTTCATCCTGGCTGTACGAACTGTCTCTTGAATCTCACCCTGAGTTATGTATTCTGTGTTTCAGTCCTTCTTCACAGAACTTCAGATTCCCTCTCAAATGGAGTGTCCAGGCTGCAGAACACGTCTGCTTGAATGTTGTAAGCAGCTTTCTGCTGACTAGCTGGCTCTTCCCAGGACTGTACACAGTCATTAAGCTCATCTGAGGTTGCTCCTAGCCACTGACGCCCTAGAAGTACTGCCTGACTAAGAATTTAAAGCTTGAGTAAGTTTTAGATAATACTAACGGTGTTTGGTGCAAAAATCGTACTTGCAAAGACAAAGTCATGTATGCACTGCAACAGGCAAATCAAAAGAGGGAGAATTGTATTGAGTATAAGACAATGGGGTACATTTAGGAATCACTTTAATCAGATACCAGTGCTTATTTTACTTCCATTTGCAAAGCTCAAGGGTACATTGTACTCACTTCTGAGACCACTTTTCTTGTCCTCAGAAGTTTGCAATGTAACTGCCCAATCCTAGACATGATTGGTGACGTTCATCCTTGTGCAGGAAGCAGAGCACTGACAGCACAGCATGACCAGTGTTTCAGTCTAGAGCTGCACCTGAACAGATCTGGAGCTGGGGCTGACTGTGATGGTCAAACCTGTTTTTGACCTCTATTCCACTCCTGTCAAGTCAGTGTCCCACCATCTGAGCCAAAGCATTTGGCACCGGGGGCTCTCCCGGGCTGTACTGCATGAGCATTGGGAGAAATGTTTGCATGACATCCTCAGCAGCAAGGGATGGAAGTCTCCTGCATGAGGTAACAATGCGTGGTACGGTAACTTCTTAAGCTGTTCCAGCTGTTTGCAAATAAAATATGCATCTAAGCCCCAAGTCTATACAAACTGATTTCTGAGAGGAGCTGTATTTGTGTGAGTGTGCCAGATCAGGCCCATTACTAACTTCAGACCAGCATAAACAACTGTTATATAGAGAAAATATTCAGTGACAATGATTAGCATGTAAATCCCATACCTCTTAGTCAGAACCCCCTTGTTAACGTGTTTAGTTGACAATTGCATACCTTTGCACTCCCGTACATTTTAAGGCTTGAAGTCACTTGTTCTGCCTCTCAGGTTTACTCAGCCTGGCTTCTGCTGTTGAAGCAGCTTCCATTTTCATGCAGCACAAAAGCAACACTATAATGCACAAGAATAACAGTTTAATGAAGCCATAGAGCCAAATCAATTGGAATTGTACTGAATTAAGTGGAATTAAGGAAAGGATAAATGGTTCCTTTAACCTTGGAATGGTTCATTCCCTCCTCCAACCTCAGTACTGTCCTCTCCAGCACTCTACATATAACCTCACAGCACAGCAATATTGCCACACTCGCTCTGTCCAAGCAGGATCATTCACCTTCTCTTTACCTCACCCCTAGAATTTTCAGATAACCAAATTCACTTTCAGGCAGCCCTGCTTTCTAAGGGCTGCCAGACCTGCTGCTCCGTTGCCCCCACTGCTGACAGATTTCTCTAAGTGTCCCCAAGACCTGCGTGTGCCCAGCAATGGGTCACACCGAGCAGAAGCAATTAGGAAACCTCAGTGTAAAGGTAAAAGTGAGCTGGACATGAACCTAATGAGGGAGAGACAGGCACAGCTACCTTTGGGGCCAGCACTGTCACCATGGCCCTGGCACACAGCAGCCCAGGGCTGCAGAATGTTCACTAACACGTTCCTGTGTGAGAGACTGTGCCTTGAGAGGGGCCTGCGTTTCATGTTTTGCCTAAAGCAACAAAATCCTGTAACGGGTGCTGGTTAATTCAGGGAAGCCTGCAGGAATTGCTTGCTGGTGACTGGGAAAGCACTCACCCCTTCTCCAAGGAAAACAGCTATGACAGTTTAGGAGTACAGGTCCTTAAACCACCTGTTCAAATCTGTTAATCTCTGGTAATCTCGGCTCTTGAGGAGATTACTCAAAGACAATAAAAATACTAAATAACTGAAGACAAAAGTGGTTACTGGTAATTTGCCTCTTTTTTTTTCTGGTGATATGTATCACACATCTTTTATTTTTTTACTACTAATCATAACCAGTATCACATTATGTAAAGTTCTCATGGAAAATCCACTTTAGTATAGTGGTAAGTGTCCCCACCTGTCATGTGGGAGACCCGGGTTCACTTCCCACTGGGAGGCAGTTTTAAGAGTTGGACTCGATGATCCTTGTGGGTCCTTTGTAACACAGAATATTCTGTGATTCTATGATTGGTTGTCCTTTCAGAAATTAACTGTAAACTATGCTTTGTGTTTCCTGTTATTCTGCTTCCATATTGTCATTCTCATAAAATCAACCGAAGTTATAACTGGAATATTTAGAATCAGTCAGAATTTATTCTGGAGGAATTACACACAGGTATATCAGCCCTGGAAGTGTATCTGTTTAAGGGATCTATGCATCACCTCAGAGAATACCACAGCATTCTGTTCTTGAAGATTTGGCATATATTTACAAGATTGTATGTAATTTAATATATAATTATATAATATATATATATATATAATCTCAGTGTAGAAAAGATGACATTGTGAAATACTGCTTGGAAATGTGTACATAATAAAAACAAATTAAAAAACAAAGCAGAAAAATATGAACTTAATTGAAAATACTTTCATTTTATAGCAAATCATATTGTAGAGGCTTACATTGTATTCAAGAAATATTAAGCATTAACCCTGCTCTAACCTCAGATTTTGCTAGGCCAAAGATTTTTGGAAAGTCCAGGAGCCATCCCAAACTTCATCCACATTTAATTGGCAATCCCAGTAGTCAGTGGTGTGGCCACACAAGGAAGCACTTGGCCTCAGTGTGCCACTGGTCCTGTGTTCCTGTGGATCCCATGGTTTCAGGAGATCCAGCAGGTTGGAGTGTGTAGCTTGCAAAACCTTAGAAGAATGAAAAGAATATTTAATAAAGCTTCACTTTTTTTTCCAAACCATGTGAATGTTACTGGATATGCATTTTGTCTATCCAAATAAAACCAGTTGCTCTTTTAAGAGCACAAATTTATCAGCTGGCTCTGCTGCAAAAAGTTCTGGGTTCCTTGAAAATGAAAGGTTGGTTCAGGTGATCTTTTGACATCTCTTCCAGCCTGGGCTATGCTGTGATTCCATAATAGAGCACCATGGTTTACATAGAACTATATTATTCACATACTCGATGTTTTATTATATCTTTCAAAATAAAATAATCAATATAATTTGGACTTTATTGTTGAAAAAGTTAGATTGCTTGACTGCATGTGGTAGTGAAGTAATTCCATCACAAGCTCCATCTCTTTTATTTCTCTTTCAGCCCGAAAAGGGGAAAAAATCCTGGACTTGCTCTGAACAAAATTGTAATACTGCAGGCTAAAACTTCCCTTCTCAATCTAAAAACTTTCCTTCTCAATTTAAATTCATTTAAAATTGTTATGCTTTACAAACTTCCAAATGGGAGTCTAATTGTTGACAGACATTTTACATTACATGTGTCTATCACTTTGATTTAATATGCATTTTCAACGAAATTTAAAAAAGGCCTCTAAGGTGGCAATTTAACAGCAAGGCATGCTGTGAATTTTAGATATAAAAATATCTAGTTTTCAAGGATCTTTTTGTACATGTGAAAATGGCCCTCTAGAAACAAAAAAATTAAAAATGGAGAATGTCTGTGGCTGAATTATCAGCAGCTAAATACCTCCAAGAACATTACCTACTGTCTTAATCAATCACAGTCATCAGAAGCAAACCAGATTTTGCATTTATGCAGAATTTCAGTGGCGCACTACGAAAGTATTAACCATGAAAGAAATAGAATATATTTCTAATTCCTGTATCAGATTTATTACATCTCGTGACCTGATTTAATTTTCTTCTACAGAAACCCCACATTGAAATGTCTGTAAGTAATAGGTACTCCTTGTCAGCTTTGATAAGAGACATTTGAAAGGAACTCCAAATGTATTCTGAAAGATAAGAGCAAAGTTACCTTTTCTGTGTCCCTAAAAGAGTGGAAACCAGACAGAGGAGAGCACACAAGCTACAGGAGAGACCTGTTCTATATCAAGTCTACTTTTGAAATCATCAGAACTGTAGTTAATATATAAACCCTAAGCTATACACATTGACAGCACACTGGGGACAATTCTGCATCTTTAACTTAGAATTTATAAAATAAAATATTAACTGCTTTTAAATACTTGCATTTTCTTCATAACTGTAATACAAACATCTTGCCTTTGGCTTATTTGATATAAATAGCTTTAGATCATCTTGTTTTAGTGGTCCTGCAGGGTGTCCCAAAAGCTACACTTGATGGCAAGAATAAACATTCATTAAACTTCAAAGCCTGCCAAAAAGTCTAGTTATTTTGATTTAGGGGAATCATTTAAATTAATCCCTATGTTTGTGTAGAAAATATGTAATGTAATCCATTTCTCTGTCTCCAGCTTCAAGTCACATTGGGAAAAAAAATACTGCTTTACTAATGTTTCCTGTTTTGAAAAACTAGGGAAAAAATTACAACTTCATATATTTTTTAAGAATTCTGGCTTAGTGACATTGAGAAACAAATATTATAATACACAACTGTGTACTCGTATCTCTGCATAACTGCTGTTAAACTACCACACACAAAGGAGTTCTTCAGTAGGAGCAGTGAGACCAAGTTTTATGTGTGTGTATATATATATGTAATCTTTTTTTAACAAATGTCAGTTACTCTTCTTTTTGAATGGCTTTTTGCATTACACCCCAATTCAGCTGAGTGCTGCTGCTGTGCTGTAGAAAACTCATGGTCACATTTCTAACACATCCTCCTTTTTTACTGAGCTTCTCTTAAAATTTGGGAGAAACTTTTGTAGGATGAAGAGTTTGGTTCAAAATTCCTTTTTTTTTTTTTTTACTTTAAAATTAAGTTACTCTTCAACCAAAATAAGCATCTAAAGCACACTGTGTCAGTGAGGAAAAAAATAAAAGGAGGGAGAAACTCTGGTATTGTAAATCACTGTAATGCCACTGAGGCCAATTTAGACTAGCTGAGGTTGTGGCCTAATATTTGTGCTCAAATCTTGCAGCTATAGCTGTATCCCTGAGCTGTACAAATATTTGTTGAACGCTGACTGTTAGGGTGCAAGGGGTGGATTGCTCATCAGCAAATATTGAGGACCCTTGTCCTTTCACCTTTCTTAAGGAAACCTTCCAATTTTTGGGGACTGGGAATTTTGACTGAGTACATCTATGATCCTTCTTGCTTTGTGCAGGATTGTAGTGTGTGCAGTGAAACAGCAATTTTCATCTGGACTTTTGAACTTGCCCCCGTCTGACTGTCCGGCACGGATTTGTGTAATGTACTGTACATGAATGACCAGTAATGTTTACAAAATGAATTAGCCTGACTCCAGCTCTCCAGCCAGAAAGTAATCAAAGTGAAGAGCCAAGCTATTTCTGAAATTCCAGCTTCCCCAGCTAGAAAGTGCAAGCTCTGTCTCGCTAGTGAGCGTATTAATGTAAAATGTACATGTTCTATACTGGAGGGCAATTAATAACAGCAGTGATTCTGAGCAGTCAACACACATTAACTATTCCACCCCCAAACTGCTCTTGTGTGCTGGGCAAATCTGACTGGAGCATATGACACAGAGACAGAAAATATCTGTCAGTAAGTGGTTATTCTACACGTTGTAGTGTTGTTCTTTTTGATTCTTTCTTCTCCTCTTACATTAAATTCCAGTTAACGTTTTATTCACTTCTTTCAAAGTCAGCACATGCATTCATATACATATATCCAGGAATCTTCTTATGCAAATATTTTTAGTAGGGCTATTCATAACTGGTATCCCTAAAGTCTTGGAAGCTCTGGTTTATTTTCTCATCAACCATCCTAATTTAAACATTCAGCAACAACAGAACTATCTTCAGAATAGCCTCATCCTATAACACCCATCAACCTTTGCTAGATTTAATATAAAAAAATTATTATGAAAGGAAACAATGCTATTTAACCATTTTGTTTGGGATAGTCTGAAACTCAAACTGTATCCTTGAAATTTCTCTGTGAAAACGAGCCTTCTATTCTGAAAAGCCCACTTCATATAAAACTGGAGATGTCTCTGAGCCAAATTGTTTGCTCCTGTAAATGGTTAGAGTTCCACAGAGAGAGGATATGAAATAAGGCTCTGTTGATTTTACAGCAGAGCATCTGAACCTCTTCCCCCACCCCAGTCAGTTAAAGCAAAATTAAAAGAAAAATAAACTCTAATTAACATGTGAGCTCTTCATTTGATGCAAATGAACATAACTCCAGTGGATATCTGCCTTAAGCAGAGTTAGAACATAGGACTTACCACCAGGAAGGTCTGGGCCAGGGTGTTTTAATGGTGATTTCAGGTGGATGAGAACCTGATTCTTCATGCTTATTCTTGCTGAAAACCTAGGAATGCACTACAGAGCTATAGATCAGTTGAGAAATTGATTGTTTGCAGGGAGGGATGCTAAAGTGGCTCAGTTATTCCAAAATTAGCAACTGCTAGTGTGGTGTATAGCTCAGGCCAAATGACAAGTGACTATGATGCTGCCCAGCACCTCCCCATCTGTATCATAGCTGCATCCAGCCCCTGTTGACTTTTATTTACAGAACAAACTTGCAAATCCAATCGTGGTAAAATTGAGTAACTTCTGAATAAAATACCTTGGCAGGATACCTTTAACATTACCTAAAAATCAGAGGTTAATAAATAGTTAAATTCAGCTGTAGGTTCTCTTAAGTAGTTTGAACATAAGTCAATATTTTCGTCTTTTGTTGTCTCAGGGTTTCTACAGGAGCAGAGAGAATTTCATCAATGATGTTTCTACACTTTATAGCATTATGCCTTTGTGCTATTATCCATCTGTACCTTTATCTAACGTGTTATCAGCTGTATGAAAATAATTATCAGTCCCGTCAGCCTACAGCAAGTATCAATAGGAAGAATGACAGTGGCTAGTTTGCACACTTGAAATGGTTTATTTGTTGCAATCCTGTGCACAAGATGTTTATCAGTAAGCAGCAGACAGCCATGCAGAAGAAGGAGCCTTAATTCTGTCTGAGACAGCCTCTTATTGCTATTGATAGTTAGCATCAGTGTCCAGTCTGAGAAATGGAAGTGCTGCAGGCAACTTCAGTCAAGACACCCTATTGATCTACTGCTTCCTCTGTGTCCCTGAAGCTAGAGAAGAAAAATAAAAAGGGGAGGAAAAGCCTGCTGTATAAGGGGCAATGCAGCTGTCTGTGGCTCGCCATCATTCAAAGGGGTGTGTATGTGCATGGATATTCCTGGTATTCAGTACCTTAGACAACTGTAAATCACATGCACAGCCATGATAAATATAAATGTCAATGTGTAGGAAATGTCCTTTATATAAGAGGTGTCACTAGAACTACATTTTTAGCATGGAACATTTTTGCTGCTTTTTATTTTTCATTGACTTATTGTTCTTCTGTTATATCCTGTCTAACACAATCAATCTAAAGCATAATATCTGAGAGTCCTATTCATAAATAATACATATTTGGGTCATTTTCATTTGTATTCCACAATGAAGATTTACAAGCCAGAAACAAAACAAGAAACAATGTGTGGAATGCTCTTATTCAGTGGATAAGAATATATTACTGTGATCAATTAATCTGCTTTTCTCTGCATTAGGTGGACATCTTTATGGTACATCCATAAGGGTTTATAACTTGGGAGAGACAGAATCAGCTCTAAGGCTCTAACATAAAATGCCTGTAGTCACAAAAGACAAACTTTTCCAAAGTTTTTTGATGGCTGTTTTGTTATTTTTTTTTCCAATGGGCAATGTGTTAATTTTGGCAAACTCAACCACAGCAATAACCTATCTAACAACATAGTATATAACTCTGCCCAATATATTATATTGTATGAAACAAAAAATGACTGCAATGATTCTGGGGATTTCTATAGTACTATTCATCCAATGACAGTCACTTTTTACTACGAATTCATTCTACAGGAGGGAACACTGACCCACACAAAGGCTTCAGCTCAGGTTTTTTTCAGCCAAAATTTACTAGGCAAAATTAAGTAAAAAGAAATAAAATTCATGCATATAAATTGCAGAAGCAACAAGGTGAAAGGAAGACTTCAACTGGTATTACTGTACAGTATAAGAAACTACAGTCACTGGTGCAGTCACCAGTAGGGCTGGTATTCCCATGGCAGCCATGTCAGAGGAGCAGCAGTAATGGGCCAGATATTTATCAATTTTGCCTGAACAGAAGAAGCAAAAGTCAGGGCTTGGTGAGTTAAAATCAGCCGGAGCTATTTTAGGAAGGAAAGTCAGAATATGCAAGAACTTTGCAGGCAATATAAACTGTTGGGGGAAAGTGAGGAGGAGTGGTGGGAGTGTGGACATTGCTGGTCACTGTGGCAATCCCCTCATCTGCCTCATGCACCCAGAGATACAGCCTGGGCTGTGATCAGGGGTTCAGACTCTGGTTCTCAGAGTGGGGTTATTATATTTACTTTTCAGCTCTGGAAATCTGCTACAAGTGCATCTCAGATAAAAACTGAAATGAGTTTTGCAACTATGGCAAAAAAGCAATTTTACATTTCATAGGCCTTTTAAAACCGTTTTCAATAGAAAATAAAAATAACAGTAAGGGGAAAAAAAGGCTACATTTCCATTCCTGTTTTTATAGTTTGACGTTGCAGATGTTTCTGGGTCAGAGGTGAACATGTCTTTAGGTGTCAAAAGATGCAATAACCTGAGTCAAAAATGGCCCAGTCCCCAGAACTGTAACTGTGTGCCAGAATCTCCCCACCTCAGAAGCTTGCAGGCAGCAATGTGCTCCAGGTGTCTTACACCATGCAGACCTGGTAGTCATTTTAATATTTTCCATGGTCCATGTAAGTGGACTTGATGTGTGTTCATCAAATGTGGGAAAATCTCACAGAATTGTGTGCCATCTGTTTATAAGTAAAAGGTCTGCTTTGCTGACAATTTAGTGCAGAATCAGAACACAGAAGTGTGCAAAGCAAGTATGCTTTTGTTTTGTTCTGGTTTGGTTTTATAAATCTGAGGCATAACATCATATCAAAAACCTAACAAAGTTCAAAGGTTCATTCTGTTTGGGGAACAGTATCGTCCTTCTCAGATGTATGGATATTACCTGAGCCCCATAGAGCTCTTAAATCTGCTCCACGTGGCTACAACTTGCAACCTAATGAAACCCTGAGCATACACAGGAGTCAGCAGGACATGGAGGGGGTACAAGGGCCACACCTCGGGCAGCTGGATGTTTGCACTGGTGCCCTGGACCAGAAGCCTCCATAAAACACGAGCTGACAGCATCTCAACATGTATGGTTGGCCTCGAGGGAGAAACTCAAGCTGAAGCAAAAATGGAAAGGCTCATTTTGAAAAAGCATCACCTCATTTTATTTAACACCTAATACTGCATTTTATTTTTTGTTAGAATTAAAGCCTAGGTTTAATTCAATTAATATGGGAGATGCCAATCAAAATGTCCATCTTTATTATTCTGGTCTATTTTAAACAAAACTGTTGGACCAAAGGCAGTTATGTCTGAGATCCTGAAAGCAGTTATGATATTAACAGGAAGGCTGTGGTCACAGTGATTTTCAGCATCAGTTGATAGACATCAACCAGTCATCAGAAGAGGAACTTGAGACCTTTCTTGTCCTTAAACTCCACGTGGAACACTCACTTATACTTTTCTACAGAGAACTGATAACCAGGTCTGGGGAATCTATACCTGAGTCAGATGTTGTCAGAAGATGATGTCAAAGACTATTTCAAAAGAGTATGACACCCACTGTGGAGTGAGTCTTGAGTGAAATAATAGTTAATGCAGCTGGCAAAGGGGAAAAACGTCAGAAGAAAATAAACTGATAAAGCAAATTAAATCCAGGCAATCTAAACTCTCCAATGGGATTCAAGCAAACTGGAAGAGCGCCACAGCATCAAATGCTGCTAAATCATCCAGTACAATGTGAGAAGAGACAACAAAATCTCTTAGAGATATGCTCCAGATGGTCAGCAAGTAAGAGAGGCTCCACTGCTTTCCACAGGCTTAACCCTGTCCCTAATGGCCCAAAGTGGATATTTTAACCTTGTCACCAGCATTGTACTGAGGTGCAAAAGTTGAGAAAGAGAATTTGAAAATGTCTATGGTCAGTTAATAGGGAAAACAACCAGCTCCCTGCAATATAATCCACCCCATTTGCCAAAAGAGACAAGTTTTATATGCTCAATCAGAAAGTGCAACTCCTCCAGTAATGTGGCTGAAACATTTACTTTGAAAATTAAGAAATCTTATTTTCAAGGTCAATCTGAGGTTTCCTGAGTTCGGACTAAAATATTTTGTAGGACCAAAGAAATATTTACTGAGTTCTAGGGAGCAGAGAGTAGATGTGTAATTTGAACATATTTGAAGTCAGCCTGGGAGGTCTTCTTGATTTTATGTATTTGTGACTCCTCAGACAACTTAATTTTTTTTTTCCCTGAGAAGTTCAAAGTAAAGAAAATGATGACATATTTTACTAGTACATTTCAGCTGGGTCATTTTCTTCATTGAATGAGAGAATCTGCACTACTTGCATCCTTTCCAGAATTTATGAAACTACCTATACAGTCAAATTTTGTCCAAGGGCTGCCATTCCTTGTGTTAAAGCAGGAGTTTCTGTATAAAGCAATTAGCTCTTTGTGACCTTTGATGCTGGGAGTGTTGGGAGAATGACACTGTATGTTGTAGGGCTAATGCTAGGTGGAGTTTCATAGGCACTCGTAAATTAAGCAGCAGCATTTTACAAATGAGCTCCATAATGAGCAGGTGATTGGAAGATGTGCTACAGCGTAGGGGAGATTAACATCCAAATACAGAAACTATCACCTAGCCCAGGAATGGCAGTAAAAGGTTAAAAGAAATACTCAATATTATCAATCATATTAAAAAAAAAAAAGGGAGAACTTCTTACAGCTGCCAAAGGAGCTTGGGAGAATTAATGTGTTGGTGTCAAACAGACTGAGAACGAGTGAAATAGGACTACAGTGATTGCCAGAATCTTACTTGCCTGGAGAGATAACATTGGACATTCAGTTTAACTAGGCAGGTGCCAAGAATCCTCTTGTGGATGCTGTGGAGTGGCTTTCAAATATACGAATGTACAATGACTCCCGTGGTCTGGTACTTTCTGTGGTTTCAGAGTTGCTCATTAAGCCAAGGAAAGTTCCAGTGAGGTGTGATGACCTGAAAACAGACAGGAGCTAAAGAATCAATGTTTTAAGTAAAACAGCAATTATAAAAAGATCTACAGCTCCTTCCATGTAATCTGGTAAATTACCAGGAATGGCATAAAGCACCTAAATTGGAGAAAGACTGGGGGAAGGGGGAGTGCGGGGAAAAGAAGATCCCTTGGGAGATATCTGATAGGATGCTTAGTCTGTGTAGAGGGCAAAAGGTTAAGTGAAAATGAGATGAAGGAATGATCAGATATAGTCAGATCAGAGACAGTTAAATAAAGGAAAGTGCTAACCTAAGACAAATGTGAAGAAACATGTTTGTGCTGAGTGTGTTGGTGTAGCTGTTCTTCAGCAGTTTAGGAACTGGAGAGGAGGCATTTCCAGTTCCTAACCCACACAAGTCCCAGCTGAAACACTTCCCAGCAAAGAAACAGAATGGGTAAGGATACAGGTTTAAGATTCCTCTCTGCTACTCCAGTAGTGTAATGGCATATTAAAAGGCTTCTAATTACATCTACACTTTTTGCAGGTCCCCTTTTACTGCTGATGTGATATAAATCATCCTTAGTGATGAGTAGGAAAGTCAGGCCTGTGCCATCTGTGGTTTTGGACAATGAGTATCAAAACAGAAATGCTGAGAATTACTTGAAAGCTCCAAACCTTGTTGTTTGGCTAATGTTTTCAAGGGTCAAAGAGCGATTATTAGAAGGAGTTTTCATCACAACAAATAACATTTGGTTAGAAGAGGTGCATAACATAGCAAACAAATGCTTGGAATACAGACCACATAAAACTTCATCCAATATTTTGGTAAATCTGCATTCGCAGCCTACTCAACAAGAAGGGCCTGGGATAACAGGCTGCAGCAGGAAGCTCAAGAAGTATCTATATTGACAAATATTTTGTTCAAAGTCTTTGGTGGCTTACAGCCTTTAAATATTTCTAAGAACAGCCTTAAATTTCTAAATGCCCAAATGCAAATTCAAGTTGACCCACACATAATTTAGAGCTTAGTACTTTTTGTGTTTCCTCAGGAGCTTAATTGAAATATACAATTATACCTGGGAATCAGGAAGTTGGAGCTTTAACTCATCTACTAGGTGCTAACACCTGAGGAACACCCAGACAGGATTTCTGACACTAGATTTTTGTGCTCTCAACAATGTGGGTGTTAGAACTCTCTGAGGTGAGAATTGTTGTGTGTTCTCCACAAAGAGTTTGGTTAGTCACAGACTTCATTAAATCCAGCTGAATTACCATTGAGCAATATTCCTCCTCCAGGTAACTTGGTTTGCAAACTGCAGATTGAGATGCAGAGTGAAATGCAGATTGAGCCAGAGACAAGAGGCCATGAACTGCCAGCCCTTGGGATACAAAAAGGGATGATGCCAGCCAGGTGAACCGAGACACAGCTGGGGCCTGGAATTGCCGACCTTTTGGATGTCGAAGGAGATGAAGACACAACCTCGAGGTGGATGGATGCGAGGAGGGACAGCAGGAGTTGAAGACTCCAGAGGAAGAGCAAGATTTGTGTGCGATGAGACTGTGAGGGTAGAAAAGGTATAAAAGTTCAGGGGTTCCTTGGCTGAGGGTCCCCCTTGGAAACACCAGCTTGGACTGTTTCTGTGTTACTGCGCTGTGAATAAATGGTTTTATGGAGCGAGACTTCTGTGACTACAATGAGAAACCTGGGGTCAAACTGGTAAGAAAACCTGGTCTGACTGTGTGAGTAGGAGGCGTGGAAGTCGAGGGGGACCCATCAAGCCACGAGAGCGGGTGCTGAGAAGGGGCTTCAGCCCCAGCAGTGAAAGTCTCTGGCCTTTCCTGAATGGTCAGGCTGGGTCCTTTCCTTAACACTTCTTATATTTGGGACTAATACAGATCCCACATATATTTGTCAGTGCTAAGTTACAATGAAAGACATCTTGAGTCTGTAAATGAGAAATTTCAAATGGAAGAGGTGGTTGAAGCATTTTGACCCTATTCAATCAAGGTCAGTTTTCCTCTGAATTATACCTTTTTCCTTGTCTAACATTTTAGATACTTTCCAAGTGTCTCTCAACTGGGTTGATAAGTGGTATTACACAATGAAGAAGAAAGAAAGCTGCTCAAAATCCCTCCCGCTTTCCTCATGTGTTAAAAACCTGAGTTCCAGAGGAAAAGACAAAAGAGTGTTTGGATCCCAGTTGTATGTGCCTATGGGAAAGGACTGGTGAAAAGAGGCCAACAGCTCCTGGAAACGGAGGGGAGGGAAGAGCACAAATCAGCTTTATGAGCCAGCAAGTGATGGATGGCTAAATGCCAACCGAGAGCAATACACACAATGGGGGTTGCATTGTCGTGATTATTAAAGGGTATTTTACTTTTAATTTTTTGTGGTAGGTGTTCTTACTCCTTCCTTACAGAAACCCTTGATTTTCACTTACTAGATACTTAGATGCACTTGTCATACCCAGAAGGTGATTTCAGCTCTCGGATGCCAGGAAACCTTTCTGCTGATCAAAACACAGCTGCACAGGCTCACTTGATCTATTCATGGGTGCTACAAGACTAGGGTATGTCTGTCTATACCTGGGAAAATAGATATAATTAATATAACAGATATAATACATATATGCAAATCCACATGCTAAAAATGACTAAGACAACATTTTCATTTACCACACCAAATAAACATATCTAAATCACTTAAGTAATATACAATCTACACTCCAACTACTCCTGCTGCAATAACATCAGCACCCTCTTTGTTTATTTTACTTTAAATTGAGCTTGTTTTTTATTGAAAGTGCCAAAGGAATACAATTTTTAGAACATACTTTAATTAGGTTTTTCCAGTCTGCCACCTCTCTACAGCCTTTAAAAAGCCCTTTCCATTATTTCCCACAAGTTGCTTGGACATAGGATGTCAGATCATAGGACTACATGAATTGCTATTTGCTGGACACTGATCTTAGGACTAGAACAATAAAGGAGCAATTTTCTATCTATTTTATACAAAATTCCTTCAGTTTTAGAAAGGGAAAAGAATGTTTTCTTATAGAGAACCTTTTTTTCATTACAGAAATGTGTATCAACTCTTTTAGTAACAAATAGCAGAGAGGCAATATCCTCAGTATGCTTTTATTATATTAATAGATTTTGTATTACAATTTTACCTTCTTCTCTTTGACATTTATTTCTCCTTTAATGAGTCAAAACGCCTAGCCAAGTGCTCCTGGCTTTAAGTATGTTCTTAACATCAGCATATTAACTGTCACATTCAGGCTAATAGGCTTAACTTATCTGTTTGAGATCTTTCTCAAAAAAGACCCATACACCCCCTTTTAAAAAAATTGATGTAAATGGAAACTTCCACTTTAGTGGCACTGAAAGGCAATAATGCTGCTTTATCATCATCCCAACATTCAGTGTTACGGTTTTGCTGCCAACTATCCCAAAGATCTGTGATAAGTGTCTCTTCTTGTAATAAAAGATACTGAATAAAAAGCAGTTTTTGAAGTCTTGATTTGCAACAGTCCATTCTGAACCCTTCATTTTATTTCCTTTTGCATTGTGCAGGCAAACAATTGTAGCTTTCGTCATGAGCTCAAGCAGTACATTTTAGCAGAAAGAGCTTAAGCTCATGCAGATGGTTGTAATAGCCAATTTTTTTAAGGGATACATTATAAAGACAACTGTAAGAAAATGAAGGAAAAAATGAAAGAGTATTCCGAGCATAATTCTGAGCAAAGTTTCAATGGACTTCAAGTTCCTCCCAGAAATCGAGATGAAATAATTGCAGGTTTTGAATATTTTTTTATTTCTGACTCTTAAATCACATTAGTATCAATCACATTATCAATGCAAGGGAAATAATCAATGGAAATATATGGCTGATATGAACGATTTTTAAGAACAATTTTAGAATCAGTTTCCTCATTAATTATGGCCATTTTAATGGAAGGAGAGAAAACTGTCTGATATTTAAGAAAGTCCCTTCCTTTTCCTCCCTCTTAATCGGAAACAATTCTGCAGGACCTGGGGTTTCTGAAATAATGATTGTGATGGATTTTCTGTGTATACCTTTATTTTTTTCTACTAGAAGAGTATATACAGTGGTTACCTGTGGATTTACTCTGCTCATTGGTGAGTGTTACTAATAATTACTCTAATGGGGTAAACGAATAACACCAATTAGTTGGTGTGATGATGTTTCCGTGACAAACTCCAGCCTTGTGGAGTTGTTGATTTTTAAGTCTAGAGACTTTCTGATATCCTTTGTTGGGTTGTGACTTGACCACTTCAATAAGTAACTCTGCCTTGCAAGACACATATAGTCATGGACTGTGTTCCTGCTTAAGTCAAAATTTCAGGCAACACCTAGTGCAGAACTAAGTTTATGCTTGACTGTAAAGAGTCACAACGAAGCAGATTTCCTGATGAATGCTTACTAAATGATTTCATTGCCTCTTTCCTGAGGAATCCTAGAAATAGAAGTGTTGGTGTGCACCATGTACTTTGTTTCATATTGGCAAATCAAACTCTGATTCAGGACAACACTTCAGTCTGTTAACCTCATTAACCTCAGACATCAAATACACACAATGGACTTGCAGATGTCTAAACTTAAGCTTAAGTGTAATTCAGAATAGAAATATTTTGAATAATAGAAGTTGGGTCATGGTCTTTTTCATACACAGAGGACAAAGCTTCTTGCTGAGGTAATATTTAGGTCTGTGCAAGAGCCTAAAATATTTGGTGTCATAATGCTACCCCTTGATTTGAATATCTATAAATCTAATTCTCAACGTTTTCAGATTAAACTGTTCCTCCCAGCACGGTAAACAGATATCACAGTAATAGTGAACAACCAAAATTAATTAGTATGATTTTTAAAAACTTAACAAGTGTTTAACATTTAAAACGTATCACAACAATGGTCCTCATAATTTTCAAGGATCTTTGTGCTTCTCACCTTCCAACAGTTCAAACAACTGGTCAGCCTTTTTTTTTTTCCACATTTTCTTCCTTTCTGCAACACATCTTGACTGTAGAGAGAAAGGGATTCAAGAATCATGCAGCAGACCATTTGTAAACTTTTTCAGGCCTGCTGAAACAAAATCCACAGGTCCACTAAATAACAAGTATCAATGAGTTTATGACTCGCATATATCTGCACCGTAATCTGTCAGGAGGTCTGAATGCTCTTCATGCACTCTGGTATAAAGATACATCATTATAAAGGCTGGACTTACCTCACAATTTACTGCCACACTTTCCACTCTGCAGCTGACCTTTGATAACTCTGCTTGCAGAAAGAGGAAGTCAGAGGCAGTAAGGATCCAGAAGTCTTCCAGACCTCATGGGCAATGTTTCCACAGTCAAAGACTTTCACAGAGAAAGACAGACAAATGTTTTGTTAAATTAGGGAGCTGAAACAGGAAAATGACTGTATGACTGGGGAAGTGTACAAGCCAGAAGGATGACACCTGTTTATGTAAAACTCCTAACTGGGTCACCAAACACAATGACCAAGTGACCAGAAGTTCTTTACTGGATATTAACTTACCAGGTTGTTTCTCCAAGCACATTTAATGCTTCTTGTAGCCCATGAATTGTTTTTTCAAAGGACATCCTTATGAGGCATTAGCACACTTGGTCAGAGTTGCAGGCTTGTCTGTATAAAAGCACTCACAGGCAATCCTGCTGCCTGACTTCTCTGTGAAAGGGAGTTCAGTGCAGCTGCTCAAGCTCACAAGTGTCTCACTTGCTCAGAGCTTCTTCACTGATGTTTGAGCAACAGTGATATCACTGCCAGAGTATGTCACTAACATCTTGGAAACAGAGGAGGAGAGAAGACAGATTTGAAATGCCAAGACAAAATAAAAACAATATGAATATTCTTATCACCTTTTAACAAAAGGCTACAGGAGTTCAGAAACAAAAAGTAACTAACAGCTCCATTGCTTTGGTACATGGTGTCTTGGAGTATTAAAAAAAACAGAGTCAGACTGGTAACTTTTATTTAAGTAGTGATAGTTAGGTCAGAGGATAGAAAACTGTAGGTACTTCAGCAAGTGAAAATTTTACCCAGGTCACATACATTGTATAAAATAATGGGCTCTTAAGTTGTGGGGGTTTTGTTTTCAGACTCAAATTTCCAAATATTTGACAAGTTCCTAAACCTGCTTGTAAAAATCCCCAAGTCACATGCTAGTTGGATAAAAATCTGTTCATTGTAAAAAGGGAAGGGGGAAGGGTGGGGAAGGAAAGGTTTGTTGATAAGTTTGCTACACTATTAAAACGTTTAACCACAGCCTGGAACTCAAATCAGCATTGATGTGAAGTTCCTATTTATTAGAGGATATTAAAAGTATTAAGCAAAACTGTAGCTTGTTTTTGAAGGAATGTGCCCCAATAATTAAGGTGTAAGACAAAATCCATTTCTTAGAATTACAGAAAAGTGAGTGATAAACATTGTCAGAAACGATGTTTTGTCCCATTTAAAGTTTCTTGAGAACATATTCCTGTTTGACACAAGTGATAAAATAATACAAGAGAAGACTGATGAGGCAGGAATCACAAAGGTATTTATAAATGAATCTAGGGCCAAACTGACTTGTCTAAATCTATATAAAGAAAAAGTCCTGCAAGTGACTCTGAAAGTGATGGGAACCCATGCTTCAAACACATGTCTTGAGAGAATGTCAAAAATCTTGTTCCTCTTTTGGCTGCGGTTACAGATGCTTTCTCCAGACTGCGGGCTCAATAGTTTCACTTGTCTGGAGTACTCAAAAATACATTTTCCCTTGGAAGATAGTCTGCATATGCTAACAATAAACATTAACCAAATCAAACGACTTTCACTTCAGGATAAATACTTTCAAGTAAGTCTGTTAGAGACACTTATAGTAAATTGCTATTAATTAGTTTTTCCAATCTACTTAGGTTGTACTAATGAACACAATCACTCCTAACATATAAATCCTGCCTCTCTCCATATGCCTCTGACAGACCCAAGGTAAAATGGATATACTCTGCTGCAGGAACACATGGGAGCCACTTTAGGACAGGAGGATGATCCTGCTGGTTTTCTGTGTCTCAGAACTCGGCTGGTTGGGGGACGATCAGGAGAAGCTGCCGGAGCTCACTGCTGGACAGCTGCCCTGGTGCAGGGGCTGCAGCGGGACAGTCTGTAGCTTTCTGGCCACAAAATATGTAAGTTACATAACATGGAAACTCTCAGCTCTGCAAAGCCAATGAAACCACTCTTTCCTATAACTGTGACTTCCTCTTTGTGCACATTACTCACGCAGTGGCTTGGTGTAAATTACACGATAGTATCTCTAGAGATGGGAACTTCTCTTATGCTTGTGAGCCAAACCCATGGAGGGGTCCCCTGACAGGACATTTCAGGGTATTACTGGAAGGACAGCAGTCACACCAATACCTCTCAACACCCTCTTGCTAAGCCAAAATGGAGAAGTATAAATTAGAATTATGTCCATACCACAATTTCAAAAACCCCCCAAACTGTTATCTTCAGCAATTTGGTTACTGGAAAATCCCTAGATACAGCACAGCAAAGCTCTGGTAATTTGCTTCAGCAAGTCCTGATTAGTACTGAAACACAACCCAATTATTTTTATAAATTATCTGCTGGTTTTGTGTAATTTTCTTAGCAACTCTGAATGCCTAAAGAAGTACTGCAGCAGACCCTAAGACACAGATCTAACTGAGAAACCTGCATGCATTGCATAAAATGTATGATTCTACAACTCATTAAGTCTAATTTATGGCATATGTAATTAAGCACCTTTGAATTCAACCTAGGTCTCTAGAGATAATAACACTTAGAACTTATATAGGGCTTTTCATCTTCGAAGTGCTTTACAAACATTAACTAATTAACAACATAATAAGACATGAAAGGCCAAAGTACTTACCCATAGTACTGCATAGCCTCTGTATAATTCAGATTTTGATGTTTAGCAATGCAAGAGCCAATCTGGGAAACACAGAAGTGGTCCCCTTCACAATCATAAAGCATGACTTTGTACACATCATATCTCTGAATTCCGAGTCCTTCCCTTCTCTGCTGCATATTTATCACTGGGTCAGAAGAAAGAGCTCCCAAATGTGAAAGAAGGTGTGGAAAAGGACAGTTCACAGCAGCCTGTGAGAGTGGTCAAGTTTCCAGCTTTGGAGACAGAGTTCCTGGAGAGATCAGTGCACAAGAAACCTGGTACCACCCGAGTCCATACCCTTCCCAAGGGAAATCTAATAATAATAGTACAAGATCTCTAGTCATTGGCTAAAAAATCAGGGAGAGAACCTTACTTCAGCTCAAACCATTTTCCTGTCAGACCTACAATGTTATTTTGCTTAATTCCTGCTCTTCTGAAAAGTCTGAAGTATTTGGCCAGTGTATTTGTCAGGTTTTGGTTGGATTTTTTTTATTGCTTGGTCTTATTTACACACAGGTCTCTTGAGACAGTGTCTTTTATGACAGTCTCACTGTCTGAATGAATGTTTTCTTGGTGACAGCAGTGTTGCAGATGTTATATCAGGTTACTTGAATACCACCTGAACGTCACTAACGCAGAAAGATGATGTGTAAAATAAAAGGGGAGCAATTAATACTGATAGTTTTAGTGGCTAGTTCTTCAGCCATCATCCTGTGTCAGTGATCCATTTGATGAGCTCAGGATGCTGGCCATTGTCTGTCCACATGCTGTCTTTAGGCATCACCTGTTCACCATCTAGAAAGATAATGGTTATAGAGGCAGGATCTTTTGTCTCTCTCTCCAGACAGTGCCTGACTCTGTCCCCTTGGGGATTCTGCTGTGGACCAAAAACTGAGAATCTGGAGACCAGCAGAAAAACATGGCAAAGGGTTGTGTTACCACTCTGGGATGTGCTTTCGGTCTCTGTATGGGTGTTAGATGGTGAGCTGGACTCGATGATCCTTGTGGGTCCCTTCCAACTCATAATATTCTGTGATTCTGTGAAAGGTAAACCAGAACTATGTATATGTACCTGCCTAACTACACACTTAAAACGTCTCAGGAACAAACACAAATGGCTCAGCAGCAGCAGCAACAGAGCCCCAGCAGAAATTAAAGACAATGAGACATACCATGGACCAGAAAACAACATCTCTGTGGAGCCAGCCCACTTTTGTGCTCTGCCACAGACACAGAGTCCAGAATAAATCCTGAAAGGTAACAATCTCACAGTAGTAATGCCTATGAGAGATCCTACAATAAACACAGGGTGTAATCAAAAGCATTACGATTTTTAAATACAAATGTAGAACTGTCAAAATGTTTTATCCCTAAAATGTGAATGCTAACCTTCCCATACTTATTATATACTAGTACATTTTAATTTGCCTGGAGCAGAGTTGAATAAAGCAAGCATCACAAACACAATCAAATGGATATTTGAAAGAACTGCTCTTCACAATAGCTGTGTGCCTGAGCAAAGCTTCAAATGTTGATCAATTGATCAAAATCAAAGACTACATTTCCCAAATGAGCTTCTGCAAAGCATTCAATAGCAGAAAACAGCATAAAGTTCCACAGAACAGCAGTCTTCTCTCAGACATTCACAAATGCAATTTTCCAGTGCTTTCCTGGTTTACAGCTTAGATCTCCACAAATGTAAAATGAAGAATAAAACGCTTCTGATAAATCAGTGGTTATTCAGCATGGCAAATTCAGTCAAATAAATACAGAAAACAATTTTAAATTATCCAAGGATTTGCTTTAAATCTGGCAAATCACAGTCTCTCTGGAATTGCTCAAGTGACTTTTAAATCTTTAATAAACAAAATTATGGCAAAATATATAAAATACCCTCTAATTGCAAATCACATGTGAACATTCTTATTTCATAAGGCACAGCTCAAAGACTTAAGCTTTCCTTAGAAATGTGACAGATCTATGTGCAGTTGTCTGTCCCTTTGGAATTTCTTTTCCTCACAACATCGCCTGTAGAGCAGCAGTGTAGTCCTCAGAAGGGTTGTAAAGGTGAGATGCTCAGCCTGCTTTTGAGTTTGTCTCCAGGGAGTCCCTCTTTGCTCAGCAGAGGCCTCTGAGGTAACCACGGGTCACAGGGGCACTCGTGGCTACTCTTCAGCTTCTCTTCATACTGGGGCACATCTTACTGAGAATAAATACTAACCATCCCTGCTAGTGCTCTGTCCATCTGCAATCTCCAATGAGCTGGTTTCAAATACAGCTGCCATGATGCTGTATTTGTATTGTTAGCCTTTCCTCCGTCAGTCAACTTTGGAGAACAACTTCCCACCAAATACACACAGTTTTCATCTAATGACTTTAACCTGAAAAAAAACCCCAGGAAAAAAAAAAAAAAAAGAAAACTAACTTTCAACCTGAAACAAAACCATTATTTATTTGAGTTTCCTTACATTCTATCCTCCTTCTAAAGACAGTTTTTTTCTTGTGCCGCTTCTTGTAGCAGCCTCATCTGTTGTCCTGTGGTGTCCTCACCATGATAAAACCTGAGCCAGGGTGCAGATTCTTCAACATATCCCCTCTACAGAGCAAAATTCAGAGTTGTTCATGAGCAACTAAACCCTCAGCATTGTTGTATTTACTCCCCCATCTCTGTAAGAGGCATTTGTAGAACATAATGGGATTCTGACCCCACCATAACAGGACTGCTGTCTTAGACTGGAAATTTGTACGGGAAAAAATCTGAAATATCAAACCTATTATTTTGAATTCAATGGAAATTTTGCTCAGCAATAACTTAAAATATCAATCTGGAAGCCTTACCCCCAGAGTAATTTGATATTAAGGTTCTGACTCTACTAGGATACAGATTTTGTAGCACTTAGTCTTTCTCATGAGCTGTTGCTTCATTAAGGAGAAAAACCCCAACCATTGTGAGGTTGAATTACAGTCAGTAATTCTTAGAGTAACAGAGATTACAGTGATCTGCAGGATTTTTCTCTTTTATTCACACATACCTTTCTGGAGTAAGCCCCTGTGCTGAAATCCTCTTGGGTAAACAGAGTGCACTCCAGGACTTGCTGTATCCTAAGCAAGTGAACAAATGTTTAGCCTTATGACACTCAGGTGGTTGACTGTCTACCTACTGGAAGAGAAGGGTTAGAGTTAGGAATCTGTAAGGACACAAAAATAAGAAAGGGATACAGGGACAAAAATGGTGGCTGGCCAGTGTTGACAGAGAAGCCAGAAACGTGGGAGGTCAAAAATTTATAGGGAAGGAATATAAGAGAGAAAAATCTCTCCTTATATTTTTGCAGACCATTTCAACTGAGCTTCATTTCCCTCTAACCAAACAGCATTTAGCACCTTTAGGAACTTTCAGAGACCACACAGCCAACACAGGAAAATTCTGACCATTCTGTGTGTCCTCAGAGTGCCAAGGGAGATGTCCCAACTTCTGTCTCTCACTGGTATTTGCTATTTCCCCGGACACTTAGCAGGAACATCCCCCTCCTTCAACAGTAGCTGCATGGGGAGAACAACATGTTTTTCTGCTCTCTCCTTGTTTTCCAGTTAATGGAAGATTTTGTGTGGTAAAGAACAGAAGATTGTTTTTCCAGAGCTGTTATCCCCATATATGTATTCCCATTCCCTGCACATGGACTTTTTGATCCTCCACCTCTATATCATCATATCATATATCATCATATCATATCATATCATGNCAGCATTTCCACCTCTGGATCTTGTTTTTATGCAGGTCTGATAATCATATGAATAGCCCTACTCTTACTACAGGTGATTTCATGGTGTAATTAATCCCATTTTAAATCTAAAGAACTGAATCACATGGTAATTATTTGCACTGGAGTCTGGGCACCAAACCCAGATTTCCAGTTCAACTCTCCAATGTTCCATCCATTTTCTGATACTTCAGTTTTTCATTTTTGCTCTAAAGTATTTGCAGAACCAGTACGAATGGTATCAGAGCCAAAACCAACTCAGTGAAAACAATTAAATGAAAGTATTTAAATAGATAATGGCTTTTCCTCTTCCGTATGACTGTCTTTCCATATAATATGGAAGATGAGGTTCTCCCTGTGACAGCAGGCAGCTGTAACTCTGCAGACTTACTGAAGTGCAAATATTGATTGGACAAGATGGAACATGTTACTGAGGCAATTGGTCAGGCTAAAGCAGTGATGGCAGCATATGGGATATTATGGATGGTTGAAGTAGCTGAGGGTATCTATCTTTCTGTCTATCTACCTGTTTTCCAAGATGTCTATCATCATTGAACTTCACTACCCAGGAACAAGAGCAGCATTAATCATCAATAGCGCTGCTCTTTATCCCCCCCCTCCACATTAGTGAGACAGTAGCATTTTCTCACAGCCTGTATGTGTTGTTCTGGGACTCGTGTCAGTAGCAACAGCACAGCTCTGTGTGTCTGCCAGGGCTTATTCAATTGAGCTCCTTTCCAGGAAAACAAAATAGCCAACTGATGTGAGTTACAAACTTTCAAACCCACTGCCTTTTCATCATATCTGATGTACAATTTTGAAGCAGAAGTGTGGCCAGTCTCTGCACCTGCTCCTTCACCTGCAGCCAGAAGTGGTGACTAGCAGAGGGAGTTTCCCAAGTAATACCTGCTATAAACCCACAGCTTCCATGGCTGCATTTCCTCCATAGTTAGTATTCAGCAAAGAGGCTGCAACAGGACAGAGCTGTGTGTTTGCTGGCATTTTTCTTGTTCAAAGCTTTTGAGAACACTTTACTGAAGCATATAATGCTGCCTTGAAATTGGACTCTAAACCACATTTTGAGAAGATGAAACACAGGCACTTGGCTGAAAGTTTTTGCCCTGTGCCATGGTTTGCTCAAGGCAGAAAAGCACCCCATCTCCCGCTTCCAAATCTCCTCTCAGCTCGAGTCTCATCAGTCTGGCTCAGATCAAAAGGTTCCTCTCTAACTGTTTTCTCTCTCTCCCTCCTCCCCTCCCCTTTATTTTTGCATTACTAGCTACAAGTTCTGGTACATAGATTTTCCCCTTTCACGCTAAGATTTAGGCCCTCACATGATTTTAGAGAATTCATTGATCCTTACAGAGTTTTTCATTAAAGACATTCTTCCTGGGGTAACTTTGGGAGTAATCACTGTGCCCTCTTGTTTTATTCCAAAAGGAGAGGTAGTTAGTCTAAATTAGGCAACGGAGTTTTTGCCTTGACATTTGGGAGGTCAGATTTTGCCTGTGACTGTCAACCTCTCAGAAGAGGAGATGGCATTTGGAGTAATCCAAAACTCCTGCAGAGTTACATTACTGTGGCAGCCAGACTAGAGTAAATCTAGGCTGAAGATCTATTGGTTCAATTACTGCTTGGGGTCAGGACATGCCATAAATTATTAGATATGCAAATGGAAAACTCTGACTGTTGATGAAAGAAAGATGGATGGATTTCTTAAATACTCATAATCAGTGCAACTATATAAACTGATGTATAGTTATTGGCTTGTAAAAGATTTCCGTTCTTATATTTCACCTGTGTGCAGATAAAAATATTTTTGTTGCTGTTTTATGTACATGTCATATTTTAAAAAACTCCAACACTTAAGAAGTCATTTGGAAGTCTGGTTTGAACTGCTTCTACAATGTCCCTTAATTTTTAGAAACAGTTTCAGAAAGAAGTTCAAGGGATGCTAATTATTCTGTTCTCACCATAGGGCAAATCGGCAACACTGCTCTACATTCTGTCAAGACACACGGACAATGTGTTTGGGCAGAGAACGATTTCCTTGGCTGGTGGAGATACGGTGTGCAAAGAATGCCACCAAACTAGCTCAGGTTTATGTATCTGCTCCAGGGGGAATGAGTTGGCAGATGATAACATGATCTTATCACAACAAGAACTATGTGGTGTTTAGAGCGGGTTTTTTTGATAAAAAAATAAAATGTGATTAAGATATTAGTGTATCACACCTGCTTCTGTTGTTGCTTAAATACGTTGTTTATAGTCTTATTTCTCAGTGTGATTGAAGTTGGAAGAACTTGACCTCTACTTTAGCCATGTAGAAGGCCTGCTACATCTATTAAAACTGTTGAATTTCTTTCGTGGATTATCTCCTTTGGGAAAGTTTTTACTACATGTAAGACAAAATGAAATTGAGTGTGAGAATAACGTGAGCTGTCCAACGCCACCTGCTGCTGCAAGGGGAAATGTATTCCCAGAGGCACCTTGGCCGAGCAGGAACAGATGCACAACCACTGGAAAACTTGTTCTGCCTGATACGTCGTAAGTTTGCAGAAATATATCCCAAAGCATGAGGGAATACACTTCCCCAACACCGATGCTGACTTTTGCCAAGCAGTCTGTGAAAGCCCGGAGAGTTTCTAAAAGGATATACAGCATCTCTCCCTGGCTGGTAACACCTAAACAATTTTCATTTCTGTCATTCTATTACAAAAATACTTTCAAAACTACTACAAGTCTTCTCAAAGCTCCTATTCACTGCCTAAATATAAATCTCTTCACCACTGCTCTTGCTGTCACTATTATTTTAATAAGAGTTTCCATGCTAAGGGTTAATAACAGTTACTTAAGTATTCTCCAAATAGTGATCCGAAATTAGTTCATATCATACAGTTTACATAGTAGGGGAAAAAAGTATTAAGAAATACATTTCAGCTTGTTATAATATATACTAGTTTGAGACAAAAATATTGTTTGTGTATTTAGGTATAGAACCACCAGAAGCAATGTAAATGAAGAACTGAATAAACTCAGGTTTTGTGTGACTTCAAGATAAAAAACGAATGTAAATCCTGCTTAATGTTGTTCAAATCTTCAGTGTCCTAATGAGCATGGTCACTTGGTGTTGACTTTAGGTCTGTTTCTGTAGACTGACATGAAAGAACAATTCTAATTTCACAGAAATATTGCTTTAAACTTACAAGAAATACTTACTTACGTATAACTGCTATTTTGCAACAAAATAAAAGCACATTTTTCAGTAGCTATAATAAATAACCTGGGGGAAAAAAGCTCTCTACTAAATCTTCTGGCCCTGCTTAGAAATGTGGTTTTTTGTGCAGAATATTTTTTTGTTCATGATTTTATTTCCATGAAATTTTACAGTGGACCCACCCAACCAACTTCTGTCTCATTCACACAGCGAGATTTTGTTTTTTAAATTGTGCTCAGTTAAGGGAATTTTTTACAGCTTTACCATCTGGCCCCCTCTCCTCAGTTTGCTTATAGCCAATGACAAACTAATTATAATCTATTGGATGCATTGTCTCTTCTTTAATGCTTGTTTCTTTACTGCCTTACCAGAAAGTTTGTAGTTAAAACAATTTTTACAGCTTCAAAGAATGAAAGATAATTCGTATTTCTGGAAATTCAGCCAGAAGTAACTATATTTTCAGCAGTTGCATTTTCATTAAAATTTACAAAAGACCTCTGCCTTCACTGATTTATTGTTGCATTAGGTAAAACTACCCAGAGTGTATAAAATACTGTGTTACTCCACTTGCAGCCTGATCTAACATGTTATCAGTGATTGCAAGCACATTTTATAACCCCAGCTGCTGAATCGAAAAAAAGGTGATACAAGCATCAATCTCCAGGATAAAATCAGAGCACTTTCTACCACGGTTTGACCTTAGTGATGCCTTTGGATAGTCTTACTTGTCTAAGTCCTTGCAGCAATTACCAAGGGATGGTTAGAAAATGCAGCTTTAGTGGTGAGGACCGGAATTACGAACAGCATCAAAGACTTAGACACTGACCCCGGAGATTTCCAAGCACTGGAAAAATTTGTAGAAACTCTGATGCCACCGCAGGAATGGAATGGAACAGAGCTGCAGACACCAGGCACAGATTTTATTTGTGCTCCTGACTGTCTGCATCCCTGCTCCATGGTGTCATTAGAAAATAGAAAAAGCTATAAATAAAGAACTTAGACCTCAAGATACAGTTAACTCCAGCTGTAGCAGCCAAATCTTATTTATAGCACAAGGAGACTCAGTTAATTACAGGTTACAAAAATGTTAATTTCTGTCATAATACAAGTTATAGTCTAAGAATGAAAAAGCTTATTTTGGGACAGAAATGGTTTCTCCTAATAGGACTCTGTTTGAAATCCCATCTCTGTTTGTAGAGTACAGAACAGGCAAAAAAAAAAAAAAAAAGGATAAATGTGCCTTATCAAGCTGCTTCATGGTTCTAAATATAATAATATTCAGATTTAAATAATAAGTCTGATCAATTTTTTGCAAGGCAAAGCACTGAAGATAAGTAAGAAGTAGAGAAGATGATCACAAAAGACTATTTTGAACAATGTCAGTTGTAGTTGCTCATTATTAACATTAAATAACTTTTTAATTAATACAAGAGGTTTTTTAAAATGTTAAATCCTCATGACCTGGAAAGTGAATAAAAAAATCCACCTTCTAAACAAACCTGACTGCTCTCCCCAAAGGAAAGCATCACCAATCATTTCAATGATTCTAAAGTACCTTGGATAAGTATTAAGACAAACATTATGTGAAGGATGGAGTTAATTATACTGCATATAATGAGACACTGGTCACTCCACAACTTGTAATTTATTTTCCCCTTATTTGCATTTAACATCAAAGTTACTTCAGGAAATGTGAAATAACATGATTTGAGCAGTTACAAAGATGATACACATTTAACTTCAAAACTGTGTTTCAGGCTCTTAAAAATAAATCACGTACAATTTAAGGAAATAACACACCATTCTCATGCAACCTGTAATTGTTGCCTCAGAAATGGTAAACTCATTTTTGGAGGAGAAATATCACAATTTAGGGCAACAGGGTTCATCTGGCAGGTCTTATAGAGATACAAGAAAACAGTTAAGTACTTTACATTCGTGTGCTAATCTAAATTTGTATGTAGAGTCTATTCTGTTAAATGGTCATACAACTTTAAGTTCATATGGAAAACTAGGAGACTGGTTTGAATTAATATCCAACTCTTACTGCTGAGCAGTCTTCAGTAAAATGGGAAGGGCTGCAGACCTCTACAGCTTGTATTTATGATCACAACTTCAGTATTTTTTTATTAAGACTTTTTTTTTTAATTATTATTTTGAGGGGGAAACTTCTTGTGAGTTTGAGTCCTTGGGATTGTTTTACAACCCCTCTGTATATGAATATGCTTACAACTTCAACATATAAGCCAGTACTGAGCTTTCTAAATATTTAACAAACATCTTTTTGTATCCCTTCATGTCAGATTTAATTGTCCATGGTGAAAGGAAATGCTAATCAGAATTCAAAAGAAGTACTCTAAGACATGTATCTTTCCAACCTGAACTATCCTATGATCCTGGGAAAGAATACAAGGAAAAAAGGAAGTTTTAATCTTATTTAAAACACCAAACCAAATTAAGTACTTAAAAATTCTCATTACAAACTACTGTCTGGGTTTTGTACAACAGCTATGTAACAGTGAACTGCAATGAGGCACACTGAGAGAAAATCTCACTTTGCAAATACCTCATTCCTTTCAGAATCTGGCCCTGGAGGTTGGTATTTGAGACAGTATTTAATCATACACTGCTGTTACAGTTATTTTACAGCTTATCAATAAGATCTGTTTTCTATTCTCTGCTCCATGTTTTCCTCAAATACTCCTAATATCTCTTACTCTATGTAGTTGCCCCCATAGTTGGTCAGGAACACCTCTGGGGACTGAGAAACACAGACTTGCTGTGCACTGGCTTTCACTGCAGAGACACATCTAGTGTAACTCTAGTTCACAGGTTATTCTGAGTTGGNAGTTGTAGCAGTTTACTACACTGATACCAAGCTCAGGTAGATACCTTGCTGAAAAGGAACAAATCCCCTTTAGTACAGTGGTGAGTGTCCCCACCCCTCACTCGGGAGATCAGGGTTCGATTCCCTCCAGGGAGGCAGTTGTGCTGTTTAAGAGTTGGACTCGATGATCCTTGTGGGTCACTTCCAACTCAGAATACTCTGTGAAATTCTGTGAAATTTCCAGACAAACAGCTGCAAAGTTGCCTGAAGTTACCAAGCCCTTTGGGGTAACTTACAGTCACAGCCCTTAATTCCTCATAAACTGATGTCTTCCTTGGGACTGCTTCCTGCTGGGAACCATTTGTGATTACTCCTGAGTCGCAGTTAAGTCCAAGTTCAGCGTAAGCATCTCTGTGTGTTATCTATGCATACAAGGAGGAAAGCCTGGGCCCACTGGAGCCAACAGAAACTTTCTGATTTTTTTCAGAGATGCTTTGATATCCCAGAGGGAACAGTTCTGCGTCTCAGGCCCACATTTAGTCTGCAAAACACATCCTTTGCAACTGAGATGCCTCTTCATTTGTTTTTGTATGGTCCTATCTAAATTATGATAATGCAATTCCAGATGAATATTATTTGCTAGAAAGTCTTTATCTGTAACATGAAAAACATTAAAAGAAACTCTTATTTTCATACATGGTGTATGTTTTCATTTCTGCATTTTGGCACAAAATGCATCAGAATCTTTGAATAGAAAGCTTCATAAAAGTGCAAATGTGCTCTACAAAATTGCAGGGACAGTAGATTTTGTTTGCAGCAGTCTTGCAAGCATGAGGCCAACAGCTCTGCCTTAGCTGCAGTGGTGGCTGTACAGCTGGTTAGAGACAGAGAGGACGGCCAGGTCCTCACCTGGCAGGGCTGACAGCTTCAATCAGGCTGACAGTCTAACAGAGAGTGACAGCGGTGGCATTCAGCGGGTAGGAAGGGCATAGCAAAGAAAGATTGGGGAAAAGTGATCTTGTGAGAGGACTTGTTAAGGGATCCAGGTGAGCACATTGTTGCAATGCCATGAGATTGGTTTGTTTGCTCTTTAATTTTGGGAGTGTCAAATTCAGGTGTGACTGCCCAGATACCAGTAAGCTGATGCCAAAAGCAGGAATTTCGATTTGGAATGGAAAATGAACAGAGCAGGAGGACAGAAAGAGCATCTAGTAGGAAACGCATGGGGAGGAAGGACCTGGAACAGCAGCATTTTCTCCCAGGTTTGGGTACATCTGTAAAATATCAAAACACTCTAAATAAAGTGCTGTTGGGCAGGTGCTTGGGAGTGACAGTGGTAGTCAGGAATGGCTGCAGCACAAGTGCATACCTATCTTAATGAACTCTCACACCATTTTTGCAACAGCCTTTTAGAGAAGTAGCACACCATTCTTAGAGAGCCAGTTTGGCACAGCTTCTGCTTATGTAGGAAACCATTCCTATGATTTCCTGCAGATCTAGGATTGAAATTATCTGCAGCAGTAAATTCACAAGTTTAGCATTTGTTGCTACTGTGACCAAAGGTTAATGTTTTGCTGCTTGACTGAATCAAAATCACATATTTTTGTGTTCTTGCACACACATTTGATTTCAGCAGACTTTGAGTAGTCTAATTCTCTGAATACTCCATGAAAGCCGTGTATGTAAGAGATTTAAGTTTTGTTACTGCAGAACAAAGCAATTTCACAGATAGTTTTCTTTTGTAGCTGGTTGTGTCACTGAGGGTATCCCCAGCCAACACAGGCGGCTTCTGGCTGCAAACCTGCTGAATGACCATCCACCCCATGGAAACACAGCGAAGGAGGGACTGCAGCAGAAGATTTTCATGGAGAAGGGGAAGGAGTTTGGGCTATCATCCCATTTGAATCCACTTCTAAAAGCTACAGAGATTGAATACTGCTTTTAAAAAAGATTTTCTAATCCAGATGCTCTGGAAGAACAAAACTTTTATTTTAAATACTCCGCAAGACTTGAATTGAGACTTCTTTTATGCATTTGTCCAAAACGAGAGCAGAAACCTGAAATTCTTTAAATTGATATCCTATTGTGTAGCTGTGCTCCTACTCAGAGGAACTAATTGGATAATTTAGCCATAGAACTGACCTGAACAATGTTACTCTCCTGAAAGTTCACCTTTCTGTCAAGTTGGCAGTGAGTTAATTTGAATGATTTGAACTTGCCCTTGCAAAGTTGTGCCTGAGCAGGGTCATGGAAAGCAGCTGTGCGGGACGGGGTAGAAGTGTTAACCAGGGATGTTCCATTTGAGAGCACAGGTCGGCAACTGAACTGTAACTTACTATACAAATACCAAAATAAAAACACCTAAACTTTTCTTCTGAAAATATGGTGAGGCTGTGTTGGTTCTAGAAGACAAAATATAGGAGTCACTGAGGATGAGGAGGTGCAGTGCAAGTGCCAGAAAGCAAGCCTGGAAGGTAGCAGGAGCAGGCTATTTCTCTTTGTTATCGAGTGAAATGACTCCACAAATATGACAATAAATCACTGCAGGAATCAATCTGAGTGGAGGCAACTGCTCCATGCTGATAATGCATCAATCAATATTTAATGTTTACACTTTAATTAATCTGCACGTAGGAAGCATTCTTTCAGTGACAAAAAAGTGATGAGAAATAAAACACCTTTTATATCAAACAGCGACGAATGGCTGCCTATCTGTTAGGCTTTGATTGGGCCCTCAATTGATCATTGCAGCCTTTTTCGATTGCACCAGTGTGCAATGTCACATTTGGGTATCAAACAAAACACCGTCTCTCTGAAGGAAGGAGGGGGAGCTTCTGAATCTGCGTTTGAGTGATTACAACTTAATCAGAACAAAGAAAGACTGATAGCAAAGTGAGTTCTTTGGAAAGACCGGACAGAAGCAAATAAACAAAAAGATTTTCAACATCTGAATCAATGACACCTATCTGAACAGATTTTTGCTCTGTATTACAATTATTGATACCTGCTAAGGCTTTGCATAGAAAAACAATTCAGATGTTGACTGGCAAAACTGCCTTCCCTTATCAGAGTTACCAGTGGAGACTAAGGATTGGTTCATTTTGTCACTGTTCTGACTGTCAGGGAAGTGCCAGGTGCTGTATGGACACAATTCCTGCCTCAGAGTGTTATTCCTCAGTGCTCTGTTTAACCCTTGTAAACTCTGGTTTCTTCTTTTTGAAGGGTCTAACTCATTGCTCATTGATGTCAACTGAATGACTTCTATTGACTTCAGCAGGCATTGCATTAGTCCATAGATGAATGGTATTGAAAGGCATAGTGATGAAAGACAAATGAAAAGACAGTGATACTAGACCAGTAATGTTCAATTATTCCTTTAAAAAAAGAAAAACTCCAGCAGTACATTCTCCATACATAACTAAAGCTTTCCTATTCTTATTTCTAAAGTAATTGATTTTTCACATGATAAATGCAACAGTATCAATTAAAAATGCAGAGAATTTAGCTTGCTAGACCTTAGGTCAATTAAAATATTAGAGATCAGGATCCGTGTATAAAATTGTCACAACCCTGCAAAGGCTAGAACCCAGAGAAATTTTGCTTTATTTTTCATGTCATATTTGAGATATGATGCAATCCTGTCATGAAGTTAGGATCATGCAAAGGACCCATGCAAATGTCCAATAATTTTAAGCTTTTAAGTAGACTTGCCACTAATTAAAAACAATTACAGTTTTGGTTTGTTTTCACTGAAGAACTTCTGTTATTTTACTTGTCAACAAATAGGAGGATTGTACTTAGGATCCAGTGACAACATGTTGCCAAAATGCCTGCCCAGATTTGCAACTGCCTGGTTTAGGGTGCTCTGACTGCTGGCTTAGCCAATACTTGAAAAAAACCCAGGAATAATATTTTGGTATTAAGTCATATACTAGAAGGAATTTGTAAACATGAATCCTTAGTCCTAAAAGCTTTTGTTTCACTCCAAATAGGTGACCTCTTTTTGTGTTTCACAGAATATTTCTGCCTAGTTCAAAAGTCTTAAGGCACTGAGAAACACACTCCCAAGATGGCTGGAATTTTGGGATATCAGGAGCAGCAAAGTGTTTAAAACATGAATGACAGCAGAAGACTTCATTTTATTGGTAAAAAAAAAATTGAAATATAGCAGCATACAAAAACTGGAGGAAGTCTTCACAGAGGAAATTAAAGATGAATATGACATCTACAATGCAATAACAGAACTGACTCTTTTTATTTATGATGTTGCATTGTCATTCACACTTACATTTTTTTCTCAAACTTTGTATATAGGTTAAAAGATTTCATTAGCTCCATAAGAATGGAGACAATGCCTTCTCACCAAAATCCATAAAGCTTTTCAGTGGACTTTACCAATACACACACACATCTCCACACAGTGTTGAGTCTGCAGTTTCCATAAAATATTTTAATCTTTTCCATAAAAACTTCTTCCCCTTTCTGTGCAAATCAAATGAATAAGCTAAAAAAAGGGCAAAGTCAAAAGAGAGGAATGCTCTATTGTAATGCATGGTCAACTACAAATATTTATAGAAAAAATGAAAACACTACCATGTACACATCAGGGTTGCCCTAGGACAGCTTTAACATGTGTAGTTAATGTTTATGGAAAAACCCCAACTTACTAAATGTGAAATCTTCATTTTCCTCATATGCACCCAAAGTAAACTAAAAAAATTATTTGTTTGATAAATTCCTGAGAGGACAATGTAAAAGAACTTAATGTTGTCACTGGTAGGCAGAAAAACTCAGCTGTAATTTCTGGCAATTTTATTCTCCAGTTGTACACAGCTTGCTGCATGCAATTAGAACAGCAGCCCAACCTGGAAAGCGAACTCCCAGACCCTGTGGAGCTCCAGAAAGCTGTGTAACCCTGACACGAGGGGAGGCAGGTTACACACCGCATCTTTGGAGGCCCATTAGCTGAAATTTCTGAGGACAGCAGTCCATAAAGTTCTGTGCCATACTATGAAAGCAATTCCACAAGCAAAGGACGAGTTCCCAGCCCTGGGCCTTCCAAGCATGGCTGCAGCCGTTCCCAGATACTGCCCCAAAACATCCAGCCCAAGCACTGGGGCACTCTCCCAGCATCATTTCTGGCTACAGCTGTTGGCATCAGTCCAAGCACTTCCACCTTAGTTATGTGTACATGAAAGGAGCACCCAGTGAGATCTAAGAGTACCGGTCCCTGTTTAGCACCAGGGCTTAGGCTAGTTTTCCATCTCAGCTTGTCACAGCTGTCTGCTGCATAAAAAGAGTCTGAAATGTACCAAAAAAACCCTGGAAGACTAATAATTCATTAAGCTGACAAATGAAAAGTAAGTCCTATCGATCAAGAGTCGAACTTCTTGGTTATAAAGCAAGCATATATTATTCTGACAGTATTTTCACAAGATAAGCTGAAGTTACAAAGACGACAACCAATTTGATTCAAATAACTGTCTCTCCTCAGAAACATTCATGATTGTATTCATCAGGCACAAGTTGGGTGGGGTAGTATTACTACCCCCATTTAAAAAAAAATTGGAAAACTGCATAATGTCAAGGAAACAGGACTGTGTCCCTATCACAGGTTTTCTGACTGCTGATCCTATGGAAAATGGTGAGCAAAGGACTCACTCCTGCACCACTGAATCATGACACAACTAAATGCCAGTGTGAAAAGATGTGCAGCCACACACAGAGAAATCTCTCTGCCATCACTGAAACACTCGGGGCTTACTGCACTGCTAAGGAGAACTGATACACTTGCAGCTGGCTTTCCACCACCTGTAGAAGGTGAAAGTTGGCCAAAAACCTCCAAGACTCTCCAGTTGTGATGAATGGATGGAAACCAAAGTGTGGCTCTGATTCAAGCCCTAGACGAGTTACAGCAGTGAAATCCTGTGCCAACAGACCCACTTAAGAGTGGAGGGCTCAGAGTGAGAGGCAGTCTCCGGTATTTTGTGATGGTAAAATATATTAGGGCAGGCATCAATTTACCTTGGTTAGTTATGCTTTCAGTTATGCTGTATTTTTGTGCCCAGGGGCCCAATTTATATTTCTAATAATAAAATGTATTATGAAGTATAAGCCAAGCACATGCAGGTTCTAATTCCATTTCCTCTCAAAGGAAAGGGCTAAGCTGTTAAGCTCCAACATTTCCTATTTGCAACAAACACAAAAATCTGAAATCAGTGATGTACCACTGCAAGGCTTTCACAAAGTTCAGGTAGAGCAAGTTAAATATCTGTCTTTTTTCCCCTGCTCCCCACACCCCCTGCTTTATTTTTTTTAGTCCCGAAATGATGATTCTGGTCTCTCAGTGTCATAGCTGTCACAATGGCTGGTTCTGCAGGTAAAGTGATGTTAAAGAGAAGCAAACCAATCCAGTTCAGACATCCTCCCCACCTCAGAAAAAAATCGCCATCCTAAAGCTTGTGGGGTTGCACTTCTACCCACATTCATCCAGAGGGAACATACAGGGCAGCTGAGGGACCTCCCAGTTCCTAAGGGTGGGGACAACTCTAAGTGTCTTAGGAGAGAGGCTCTTACTCTTGTTTGGCTGTAGAACGTAACTGAACAGCCCAGCTATTAATGGTGCACTAGACTTGCCCTTGTTTGTAGATGAGAACTTGGGGAGAATGTTCCAGCATCTCCTTCCCTCTCAACTGGAGGACACAGCACCCTGTGCCAGGCCCCACAGAGTGGCTGGTCCCAGCTCCCAAGGTCCCCTCACTGGATGAACTTATTGGGACACATTTAGTACAACAGCAAAACAATTTTTATGTGTGTGAGACCAAGTTAATGTTAACAGAAAATTACGTTTAATGATTCAGATTGTCAGTAACTTATTTAAAGATATGATGTCAAAGAGCAAGACTAGCAACTGTACCATTAATAGTTTTTACAGTAGGTAGTTTTAGTAATTTTTAAATAAATTTCTGCAGTTATTTTTACTCTAGTTTCTACTGATTAATGTTGACGACACATCAATATTGCTCAATTTATTGCTGAATAAAAAATGAGGAAGAGTTAATAAGAATTCAACTACCAAACACAATAATGGTCCTTAATCTTATGAAATTGTTCTTTGCTCACATGAGGAGTCAGCCTCACTAATGTCAGTGGCCCAAATTTTGCAGCCCTTAATCACATACTGTTACCTTCAGTAGCTGTTGTTCTCAATTTAGGATCAAAGCCCATCGTTTGCTGGGGCCACTCTTTCAAGGGAGGATTGGGCCCAGACTTTTAATAAGGGGTTTGGTGGCTCACAAAGAGGTGATTAAGATCTTCCTTTGAAAAAACAGAAAAAGTAGAGTTCTTCTTTTGGATTATAACAGCGCAGATAGCCATAGCTTGCGGATTTCAGAGTATTAACTACTAATCCACAAGTGAACTGAAAGGTTTTTGTTTGTTTGTTTTGCTATTACAGTATTTAAACTTGTCAGACTTCAGTTCTCAGTAAGTCATACTTAAGTTTCTTAGAAAAATATTTTATCACAACTCTGCGTATGCCCAAGAGTTTGAGAGATCTGCTTATATGCAAAATTCCGTTTTTCTTTTTTTTTTGTTTGATTTGGTTTTATTTAATGAAAAGCTTGCACTTATTCCCGAGAACTCAAACCATAAAATTTTAGAAACTAAGCCACAATAGAAAAGTTTCCATTTTTCTTAAGTGACATTCAAGGATGTCTGTTTGTCAGTGACAAACAGAAAGTACTTAGTGCAATTATTATAGCACCTCCGTAAAAATCAGATCCTAGCCGTAGGTGATTGCAGCTATAAAGTTTCCAGAATAGGAACAATGAGCCCTATGAAACTAATGAAAAAAATCGCCAACTTCCTCACTCCAAAGTCTGATTTTTACAAGGACTCCATTTCTTCCTGGTTGCCAAAAATGAACAGTTTATTTGAATCTAGCTTAGGTCTCCAGGAAAAAAAAAATAATGTAAAATTGAATGATGTTGCACCAATAAGACAATTAAGTGGCTTCAAAACTGAGCAATATTTAGGTAGTGTGTCCCAATAATGAAAGTAAAGAACTCATATTATATTCTAATCATGGCATAACTAAAGCTGATAAATATCCAGACATACCTCTTGGTGTATCACTGCACTGTAATCAAATCAATTAGAAATCTAATGACTACTTTGACACAAACAGGTATTTAATATGTTGAAAATGTACCAGATTTCCCCCCTCAAGCATTAGTAAAATCCCCAAGAAAATTAAAATCCAGGTCATAGCTAAATTCCTTTGAAACTGGGATTTAAATTAAAAAAAAAAAAAGACTTTAGTCACTGTAAGATTTCTTTGTGCTGTTACATTTTTATAAGGTTAAAGCTAAAAATAAGATCAAAATCTTTTTGGAGGTCACATTAAAAAATAGACCAGGTGTGTTCAGAAACCCATCTCACATGTGCCTGTTAAACAGATGCCAACCAATAAATTAATTAAAGTTACTCTCCTTTCGAACCAGAAAAGAGAAAAGAGCTGTTAGAGACATTTATGGGGTGACGTTCTCTTGACTGACAAGTTTTTCATGCTTGGCCTCTATTGTACAAGAGTGATACTTCTCAAAGTTTTTCCGAGAGGAAAATGAAATCACTGTCAGAAAGAGAATTTGGTAACGTGTTTCTAGGCAGTCAGACTGATGCTAGAGACAGATGGCTGCTTATCAGTCCTGAGAAGTGAATAAGGAAACAAGACCCTGACCTGATGAAAACCCTTTCTAGTAACTCTGCCATTGCACTAAGTAAAGGACAATTTGCATGTGAAATATCTCACTGTATCCTTCATCTACTGTACTGCATCGTGACAATTAGCAACTGAGCTGATCAACTGAAAAAGTATCTTGTGTTGACCTTAAATCTTACCAATCTTATAGGACTTGGGAAAATAAATAGAAAGGACTTTGAGGAACAGTAAATGGTCCTGAAAGGGCTATGTGATTCCTCACAACCTAAGCTTCTCCAGCACTTCAAGGACATACAACATTCATTTCTACATTTCGTCTTCCAATTATACGAATTTATTTTTTTTGAAAACCACACAATTGCTGGAAAAAGGAATTAGTGGGTGTAAGGGGTTATTAATGAGCTCATGAAGGCACAGGAGCAGGCGGTCCCAATGTGCCGAAAAGTGAGTCGAAGGGGCAGATGGCCAGTCTGGATGAGCAAAGAGCTCCTGAAGGAGCTGGGGGAGAAAAAGAGGATGTACAACCTTTGGAAAAAAGGGGAGGTGAGTCAGAGTCTGTTCAAGGAAGCTGTGAAGCGGTGCAGGAGGAAAACCAGAGAGGCGAAAGCCCAGACAGAGCTCAACCTAGCTGTCTCTGTCAAGGACAATAAGAAAAGTTTCTATAAGTACATTAACAGTAAAAAGAAAGGC
>WEKX01011175.1:108203-122077 GCA_013390025.1 Pitta sordida
GGACCTCTTCTTCCAGGCTGACGACACCAGAACGAGAGGGCACGGCCTCAAGCTACGCCAGGGGAGGTTCAATCTTAACATTAGGAAGCGGTTTTTCACAGAGAGAGTAATCGCATATTGGAATGGGCTGCCCAGAGAGGTGGTGGAGTCACCATCCCTGGAGGTGTTTAAGAGAAGACTGGACGAGGAGCTTAGTGACATGGTCTAGCAGGGCGGTGTAGGGCTGGATGACGTTGGGCCCCTTCCGGCTCGGAGTGGCCTGCTAGACTGTGAGGGATCCAGTTTGGTGTTATGCTCTGCGATGTGCTCTCGGTCTCCTTACGGGTGTTAGACGGTGAGTTGGACTAGATGATCCTTGTGGGTCCCTTCCAACTCATAACATTCTGTGATTCTGTGATTCTGTGATTCTGTGATTAAACGTGGCATTCACTCACTGCTCTTACACAGAAAAGGCAGCTCTGAAAACACCAAAGCTGATTAATATGAAAGGCAGCTAACCTAAAAACTGAAACTCGAACTGAATGGTGTGTGCTAATCTTTCTCAAATACACTTATGAAAGCTAAATTTGCTGGTATTTGTCACTGCTATGCAGGCTAAGTGTTCATGTGAATGATATCTCCCCAGTCCTGAGCAAACCAGTAAAAAACAAGGAATTTTGTCCTCACTGGTAATTTTCTGAATCTCCTGTCCATATGCGGTCACCTGAATAGCAAACACTTCACAATCCAGGGTCATTTGTGATAAACTTTGTTTAAAAGCCGCTATTCATTACTGGTAATTTCCTTAATCCTCAGGTTTATTGTAAGGAAAAGATGGAAATTCTATGTTGTATATTTACTCTGCTGGGTCTACAAACAAAATAACACGTTAGCCACATTAATAAAATACTCACCAGATCAAACTCTTAACAGCCAGCCTTAGACTTGCCATTGTTTATTGATGTTTGTTTGCCAGCCTATCTGGAGACATAGGGAAAATCTTAATAGCTCTGGCTACTCATTAGCAAAGTACCGTAGAGGCTTAATCCCATAAAGATATTAAACTATTTTTCCTTACAATAGCAACAAATAGAGGGAATTCTTTTTACTTATTAAGATGTAATACATTCTTTGCATATTGAGTTTTCTCCTGATACTTTGAACTCTTATCCCCCATCATTCTGTTTCTGAGGCCGAGATCAAAGTAGCTGGGCCTTACAGAGCAGCAGATGAGGGGCTCCTTTCAGGGAATATTAATGCCCTCTTGAGGGGCAGAGCTGGGAGGAGGTGCAGACCCCTGAGGGGAGCACCCAGTAAGCCCAGACACACTGAGGGGGACCTGCTTACCCCAGTTTAACTATGTGACCTAAACCTCAGAGCAATAACGAGATCAATTCTCTTCTGGAACTAGAGAATCGTGTAAATGTACGGCAGAACAGTTTGTTTTACAGCAGGAAAACATGTGACCAGTTTTGTGTTTTGCATTGCAAAATTTTCTGGTCTTTCTGGCCCAGACTCTTGACTTCTCCAATTTTAGTTTTTACTTCTCACTACCTCACCTACTGAAGGATTAGTGCTGTTGATGAGCTTGTGGACAGTGTCTCGCTCCAGTCTTCCACTTCCAGCAGGGATCCTTCCATACAGGGTTTCTTTTTTTGCCTTCAAATTTGTTTGCAAGCCTTTTAAAGGGGAGTTACTTTAGACCTTGTTAAAGGTAGGAGTAAACACGATAAGCACTAAGACATTCAGTGGGTATCGTTATATGAAAAGAAGAAATGTTATATTCATTACAGAGGAAAATCTAGTAATAAAAAATATTGCCTTCATTTATAGCCCTTGTAACCTAATTTTTGTGACAAAGCAAAGAAATAAAAACATTCCTTTCTGCCTTTCAGTGACCCCTATAAGAAACCCCCCATGGAGTCATTTAAGATAGTCATTTGAGTGAAAATATATGCAGCTTTACTTTGCTTGCTTTTCTTAAATTAATAACCCTTACTGATAATTAATCTGAAAGTTTCTAAAGATATTTGCAAAAATGCCCTCAAATTAGTAAGCCATTAAAAGAAATAAAAACTTAAAAGACATTTTCCACAGCATAAAAGAGTAACAGAACACGGAGCTGCGTTGTTCAAACGTTAAAACTGTACATAAAATACTCCTTCAATATACTCTGCCAGTAAAAACCAAGGCAAAGCAGGTCATTAAAATGTCAGACTTGGGGCAGAGTGGAAAAAATGCTGTGTTTAAAAGTAAACATGTAGGCCTTTTATAATTATTTCCCCTTAAAGTTAACTGTTAACCCCTCCCCTCCCCCCTGAACAAACAACAACAACCAAACAAACTAAAACTAACCCCCAAACAAACAACTCCTCACTTTCAGGATAAAAAAGTCTAACTGTAGTCTTAGTTTTATTCCTAAGCAGACCTGAGGACACTTTCTGAGTCTTTATGCAGCCGGACGTCAGTTTTAGTCTGTGAAATGTCATTTTCCTTTATCTAGTTTTTCTAAAGCAAAACCAGAGTGATGTGTTCTAGCCACTGATACAAATGTCATGTTCATGCTAAGGCTGAGTAGGCACAACAGGATCAGCAGAAACCTGGGGAGCCCCATGTGCATCAGGAGAACCCTTGGGAAGGTTCTGAGCTGCCACACACAGCCTTGTGCTGACTTACAGACTTCCACATTCACTGTCGTGGTGTCAGTGTCCACATGTGGGATTTTACCCCATCTGTAAAGAGCTCAGACTAGAAAACTGTTCAAACCCTTGTCACACAGACTAACACCACCCAGTGACACTGGCAGAAGATTCCTGTAGGATAAGGGAGATGTTGTTGTAGTTAGTGGCGAGCTGGAAGGCACACTAATGTCACTTATTTGAATTAATCAGTTTTGTACTCCAACACACATAAACCAAGATAGGAAAAAGAAACCCAGAGTCTGTATCTTCAGATATGAACTATGTTGCACTACATAAAATAAAAAGTTGTATACTAGTGTCACTTTTCCTACTTCCAAAATTTTTGAGCCAGAACAAAGACCAATCACATTCCAGTTTTATTTCCCTCCTACTGGAAAAAAGTACATCATGGTCCTGAAGAAAAAATTTTCCATCTCATTAATTTTGTATATTTCAGCAAAGCGCCTGCATATGAAGTCAGTATAATCTCTGCACTCAGCTGAATTCCTACCCTGATTCTAAAAGGTGGCAATGCCCTAGGAACAGCTCTGTCCAGCAGGCACAATTCCACACTAGTCGGGCTAGTGTATATCTTAACAACACCACTGATGTACGCAGTTATTCCAGGTCAATTTTGGTTTTACAAAAGTAGCTGGGTCATAAAACACAGATAAATTTAATGATTAAAAAATAAAGAGGCTGTACCCTCAGGCAGTGTCTGGGTCTCCCACTGAATTCCATGCAGGAATACAGGTAACTTATTTTGTCCTTTAACATCTCTGTTCCCTAAAGCTAACAAACACAACAGTTGAAAGTACAGGTTGTCACATTTACAATCAGCAATTAAAATCAGCATTCTTCTGGTTTCCATCTGATAAGAGCAGAGCTCAAAGTGGAGAGACAATGGAGAAACACATAATAGCACCAACAAATTCAACTTGTATTTAACTAGTCATTTTTCTTTAAATCAGCTTCTGCAATGCAAATATTTGTAAGTTGGGGGAAAAGTCTGTAATCGTGTTTGAGACATGCTACACTCAAAATACACAGACCATGGGAGAATATTAACCTTCAAACTTGTGCTTTCTTTTTCTAGTTTCCGGTATTTTATGTATTACAATCAAATAGAGCAGGAAGAGAAGAGGAGTAGTGGATCAAATTTTAGACAGGTCCAATTGACTCAGCAAAAAAACAAAGACTACATCTTTAGGTGGCTGTGGTTCCATGACTGTTAACAAAAGATCTGTTATGGCAAATAATTCCTCTGTAGGCATGATCACTAATTCTTAGTCATGGGCTGAGTGACAATGAAAACAGTCAAAACATAGTAGATATGCATTTTGGACAGCCCTAATGTTTTCATTCTATGATTAAAATGATAAATATTACATAAACGGGATTAAAATTAGATGTTGAAAAAAGTAGGTTTCGTGTTCCAGTGTAAAGCCTTCGAGTAAAATCTCAACATTTTTTAAAACAAATTTTGATCAAACAGGATGATTTTAGATCACTTCCATACTTTACATGATTTCATTGAATGATTTTGTTCCACTAATAGGAGTCTGAAGCCAGGCTGAATGGTTTGAACCCCATTTCTTTTCCTATTGTCTGCAAGTATTCAGGATGATAATCCCAGTTCAAAAAGATTTTGCTGTCTCATAACACTTCTGGAAGTTCTGATTTTCTTAAAGTTGATCAAATATTATTTTTACCTGTATTCTTTATGCTGGATCAGCTACATACTATCAATAGTGAGTATTCTGGAGCTGAGAAGGAGATGTCATTTTGGGTTCTTCAACCTAGATAAAAAAGAATGGAATAACTCTCAGACAATGCCAGCAGTTCATTGTGAGGATATCAAAAACTTGTTCCTTACTGATTTATGATATAACTGCTATTACTGTCCTCCTGGCCACAGGCTAAAACCAGCAGTCAAATCTCCATTGCCAAACTATCAAAAAAGTGCAACTTGAAAGTAGACATCCAATATTTCCTATGCTTTAGGATCTTCAAGGAGAATTATCATAAACCTTCTGAAATTATGTGCCAGATTCCAAGAAATTCCCTTAGAAAGATGTTTTTCATAAGCATTTGGCTTTGGTTGCTCAGGAGTTAAGGAAAATGGCCTTTACGCTCTATTTACAGAGCACAGGCTCAACTGACATCCAAATGCAGACAACCTTCACTGAGTCCTCATTTCTCCACACACCTAATTTCTAGACCTTGAGCAGGAATAATATACCTCCACAAACAGCATCCATATACATAGTTTGAGATTTAAGAGGACATGATATACATAACATAAATACCACCCTTCCTTCACAAACAGTCTTCCTGCAGGGTTTCAGTGTCCTGTAATTTAGCCTGAGTATGAACTAGAACAAGTCACAGCCTAGAAGTTACTTTAATATAATTTCAGAGTGGCTTTTTAGAGAGCTAATCAGCAAGGTATCTAGGAGTCTTCTCCTGAAACCCTCATTTCCCAGAAGTTCCTTTTCACATTTTTGATTCTGGTCAACTCTGAAGACTGTAGGCCTTTTTTCCAAAACATTGATGGTGTGCCTTGTACTCTGACTGGCATTGCTACTGAAGCAAAGCATCACACCTTACCTTGCCAGCAGGCATTTGTTTCCCCAGTGTTGCCACCTGTGCTGAAAAAGAAGGGCAGGCATTCCTGTGGCAAAGTGGTTAATTCAAACAGTAGATTAATACAGTTTAAAAACAAACCGACCAACCAAAATAAGGAGGGTGGAAAAGAAAGACGACAAAGTATCAGCAAGTGGACCAGAGACAGGACAGGGAGCAGGCTGCGGGCAGGGAAAGCTGCAGCATGGGAAGGCAATGCAAGGCACCTGTGCTCAGTAACCTTTGAGCCCAGCACAGCCTGTCTGCCCCCAGTTGATTGCTCTCAGTTGCAGAAAGGGATGGAATAGGAATAGTCCAAATGAACAGGTCAGCCAGCAGAATTGGAGGAGTTGCAAGCTTCTACCAAAGGATGGTGATCAAACGTTTTCAATCAGAACAGCTGGCTCTAGATATGATGTTTGGTATTAAGAAAAGATGGCTTGAGCCAACCCAGGCTGCCTTTTAGAAAATATGTGTCAGAGGACATGGGGTATTATATCTCTGCAATAAGAGATATGATTCGTTCATGGCAATATGTTTAACTGGCACAGTTATACCTGAAATATTGGGTGATCCACACCTTTACTTTCTCTGCTGTGTTAACTCAGTCATTCTGTTACACCATGCTGGAGTCATCAGTTCTTACAGAGCAGCCCTGGATCCTGCAAATTCTTCTGCACGTTTAAAGGCTGTGTGGAGATGCAGAGCTGTAGATGCCTTCCACTTGTTTCTTGGCCTCAGATTTGGAGAGCACTTTCTAAAATCCAGAAGGATCTGATTTACCTTTATGTTGTCATTACAGCACTGCAGTTTGGAATCAGGATTTCGAGGCAATGGTTAGAAATCTAGCAGCATTTCTGTATGAGCTGTCATCGCCATCTGCACCACCATTGACTTTTTCTTAACGGATCCAGATGAAAAAGAAAGAAAAAAGTTGTTATACCAGTTCGAGTCCAATTCCCTGTGCCTGTGCAAATGCTTCTTTTGGAACAGGGCAGCAAAAACAGCAGGGGCCAAAGCTGCTGCAGAAATGCAAGTGTAGCCACATTCCTTGATATCTGCGTAGACAGACAGACTGACTTAGAATAAAACAATTTTAGGTGGATTCTAATCTTTTTTTATGATCATCAATTTTTTCACATTCCACATAGAACCCATCCCTGGATCTGGAGTTTTTCCGGTGGATTTGTTCACACAATACTTTGTGTTGGCAGCTCATTTCTGTCTTAGTCATGTTTTCGTTTTTTCTTTAGCAGATGTTTACAATTACTCCTTAAAATGTTTCCATTTTCTGTGATCATTGAATGTGAATGAGGTGACATTTTTAAAAATAATTGTAGCTTTTTTCTGGCCAGAAACCATGTTGTTAGGTTCAAATAGTCTTTGTCTTTTAAACTGTGGTAAAGGTCTTATATCTTTGTAACTGCAGCATCTGCACTACTTTGCCTATTCCCTTTTTTTTTTGCCAAAATCAAAGTGTCATTTGTCATTCTCTGACTGTATCTCCTGTCTGGCAATCAGATGTTTAGATGTCTTTCTATTTAGCCTTAAGGACATGAGGCCTATTCTGAATCTGGAAGCTGGAGGGACTGCAGAACAAATGGTGCTACAGCAGCCTGAGCTGCTGAAACGCAGAGGAAGGTTCCTCTGCTTTTCTTTCAATCAGGTTTTTTCATTTGTTTTTATTGACTTCAATTTAGATCAAAGTTCTCACAAATAGTTGTGATGTTTCTGACACCTGCCATTATATTGCAATGATTGTAAGGTTTCGGCCCTTCTTCAGAAACCCATTTCTGGTAGTCCTACCCATTTTTGAGAAAACTCAGCTGTTTCTTCTTTTTTATTTCTTTTGTTTTGAAAAAATGAGATCTCAATTTGCAGAAAAAGTACCAAAATGTGCTATAAATTTACCACAGAGGCTCAAACAAAGCTGCCACATCGATATTTTAAAAGATCACATTTTTCTTTTTTTTTTTTTAAATTCAGTCTCGTGACTTTTGGAATGCTGACTCATGATTTTTGCATGCTTGACATCAGCAATACCACAACTGAAAGAAAATCTTTGTGAAAGATTCCTTTCTAGTCCTCTTGAGACAAAGGGATCCTCCAGGAAAAGACACAGAGAAACAACTGTTTCTTATTCATTGTAGTTCTCAGTTAAAAACAAGCTCAAAACCCAACATAAAAGCAAACAATCTAAAATATCTGCCAAACCATTCATGCTTTTTTTTTCACCATAAAGACTCAAAAAGGGCATAAATACATTTTTCCTTTGTTTTGGTAGGATTATAAAATCATACAAAATAATGTCATGTGTGAAAATGAAACTTCTAGTATAATCTAATATTTTTCAATAAACAGCTTATTTTAATATGCCACATTCTTCCCTCTTTCTTGTCAAGCAAAAAGTTTGGCATTAGAGACAGAAAGTGACTTTTTCATTAATGATCATATGTTATTTTAATTATACTGTGTATTTTTTTAGTGTCCTTTAAAAAAAAGCAACAATTTTATGATGACATCCCCTCTGCTTAATTAAAAAATATTTTCCTTTACTAGGCATAAAGTATTCTGAGAGACACATGGAAATGTCACTGGAAAAAAATTTAGAGCTCTTTCGCTCTTAAATGAGAATTCTGGCCCATGAGTTAATGCACTTTCGTTGTTGTTTGCTGGTTGATCCATGACCTTGTGAAAAACAAATATTCCCCAGTCCTAATAATACAGAAGGTAATAACTGGCAATAATTAATACTACTGATATTAGTAGTAGAGGGAATATAATCATAATGATAATATATCATAAGAGAAAAAATGTGATTCTGGGACTGGCTGGTTTGGCAGCCAAAGGCAGACTCCTTTATTGAGCAAAACTTCCTTTTAATTCCAAATTGTTTTTCTACATTCAGACTTGAGGATAAATTCCTTCAGGGCTTGATAAAGACAGTCAGGATGTGCCAGTGTCAGAGCAAGTATTTTTGGCATAGACTCCTTCAGAGGCAAATCAGGTCAAAGGATGATTTACCAAACTGTCATTGTCATATGGCATTAATTTGATAACTCGTTTCGACTAACAGTTGGACTTGATGTTTCTCTCGCATTCATCTGATTTTTTAATTAATTAAGCAAAGCTGAAACCAACCAAGGAAAATTAGATTGTAAAGCAAAACTGTGCTCCAGTAGAGGTACATCTTATCCAGGTACATTCACACTGTAACTGAGTCTGGATCTGTTTTGTGCCATGAATTACTGAATTCCATCATAAGAATCATCATTCAGAGAAGGCTGTGCAGTACAGAATATGAAACCTCTAGAACCACAGATCCCTCACTCCTTTCTTCTACCTATTTGTCCTCCATGGTCATGAACAACAATGTTATCACTACTAAATACTGCTAATATTTCTAACACCATTACTACTACAATGGTTTTTTTAGAACTATAATGAAATCATATACAACTGAAGTACCTTTTTCACAAATTTGGATCTACTGAATAGCAGACTATGATATATGTTATGGGATCAATGTTGCACCAGTCCTTTAGCTGGTCACAAAACTCATGTTGAGTCTCTCTTAACATCAATAAACACAACACTAATTTAAGAATGCCAAAACATCACTTCATAACTGCTCCTGAATAATGGTATCCTGTATTTACAGTAATTCTTTGTATCCCCAAATTTACCCAGAAACACATTTTTCTGCCTCTGTTAAATTCAGTCTCTTAAAATTATACCATTTTCTCATTTTATCTCAGTAGAATGATATTTAAAAGAAAATACTCCAATTTTTTAATGCCCACATTTGGTCAGGTTGAATTAAGACACCATAAGCTTCAAACACATTAATCCTGAGTAAAGGGCTTCCCCTCACCCTGGAGATGTACACATACACAAGGATGTTGAGTTACTTGATCAAGACGTGGAGGAAAAAAGCTGTCTGGAGCATTTCAACACTCTTAATGTGGCTTGAGCTTGCTTATGAGAGATCTTTTCTTTTGGGACTGCTCCCCTCCAGAATCAAAATCCTACTGTAAGATCTGAAGCCATCAGCCTTTCTCTTCCTCAAAGTAAAAAAAAAAATAAAAAAAAAAATCCAAAACTCCCCAAAAAACCAAAGTTTTCAGCTCGACTTCTACTTTGACTTGATAATGTTTCCCTTGTTTAATGTACAAAATCTCAAAAGAAGCAGCAATTATATTTGTATACATATCACTTGGTTAAAAAAGGCAAGGATTATCTATAATTTCAGTATAATTTCTTAGAAGAGCACTATGCATGAAATGAGGAGAAACCTGGCAATACAAATAACTTTGTCATATGAGTTCTTGGCAATGCAGATTGTTGTTGCAGACACAGGGTGGTGTGGGCTGAAAGGGCTGTTTGTTGACTGTTTCTCTGACACACTATATGAATCTCATTCTCAGGTGGTCTGCTGGTTGCCTGCAGTGCAGGAGAAAATACTGTTTCCCTTCTGATGTATAATTTGGCTTCTGTTTTTTGCTTTGCTTTCCTTAGAGCACTGATGGCAGAACATGACTGGAGCTGGTGGAGGATGTCAGGCTGATACGCAGCTGCTTTTACATTACCAGAGTACCAGCTGGGGTGCCTTCCTCACATTAAATCAAGCTTCAGATGTGAGGTCAATAAGCCATTTCCCCCAAATTGCATTTGTATGAACCATTAGATACTTTTTTAATTTGAATTACCTAAAATAATTTGAGGATTTTGACACCATACCCGCCCTCAACCTATAAGTTAATGAGTCCAAAAGGAAAATATTTAGGAAATGAGTTTTTGTTTACAAAGATGAAGTACAAAAATTCCCTTTCTGTCTTTGTAAAAGCTGCCAAAGTTCTACAAGCAGAGCTATTTTTGTCATTATGGTTTAAAATAAAATCTGTGAACAGTATAAAGAATGTAACATGGTTAATTGTTGCATGATGTCATCAAAGCTGCCAAACTATCACGACAAATTTCCCAAAGTCCTGTATTTCTAATACTACATTTCTAAGCAAAAATCAGCTGAATCAATGTCTCTGTGGCAGTGCACATGTATATAACTATAAATATAAGAGAAGAACCTCCATCACTCGTTGAACACACTGTACTTCAACTTGCTATTTACAGCTAAGTCCCTTTGGCCAGCACCTGTCTGGACAAAAGTCCCAAGTCTTGTCAAAAGATATCCAAACTTGAACTATCCTTCATTGGAGAAAGCAATGTCAAACTCATAGACTGACACAGCTGTAACAGTTTTGGGAAGGTCAAAAAGAGCAAGAAAATAAAAGCTACCTGAGTGTGCTTTCCATTGGAACAGATTACCTACAAATATCAGAATGCAATGACAGCACACAGAGAAGATGCTCTTGCACAGATCTTTTCACTATTGACACCATGTGTTGAAATCCAGGTCCCTGGAAGAAGAATGGAATGAGTGAAAACATCTAAAATTACAAACCCTGTTTGCTACTTGCTTCCTTTTCAGCATTATGCTGGAATGACAAATTAGTGCAGCTCACAAGCTCACCAAAGCTAGGATCACCAGCTGTTCATTCAGGGACAAGACTTCTTTCCCTTTGAGAAGGCCATGGGATGTTTCCCATCCAACACACTCTTTAATTTACCCTTACATCAATCTTTATATTCCAAAACAATGAACAAAAGAAGATGGAACTAGTAGAGCTTAACATACTACTGTAAATTTAGATTTTGTTTTGTTTGTCTTGATTTTCTTAATACAAATGTAGTGATTAACAATAATGTTTTAGGAACCTGCCTTGGTGGGACCTGACAGCCAGCCTACCTGTCTGGTGGCTCTGCTGGAAAACACTGGACTGAATGTTTTAACGCACCAAGTTAAAATCCTTAAAACTGCTTTTTATCTGAGAAGACTCGATTTGGTCTGGGACTTTTGCTTTCACGTCACCAGGCCACCAATTAATATTAAATAAATTATATCTATTTCTACACCTGGGTTTTTCCTGTCTAAGGTGGCACGTTGCCATGCACAGGACAGTGTCTGCAAGGCTCTGGCAGACAGTACTTCATGTAACTTTCATGACTGCATTTACTTTTAATTGATCCTGCAGTACTGTGCCCCTTATGGAGTGTTTTAAATCAATGTCAACCATAAAGGGGCACTAAACTGTACAAGATCCTTTTTTGGTAGCAGTTAAAGATAACTTATTTATGAGAACATGAAAAAACCCTCTACGTGTGTGAACGTAAATATGTCCAAAACTTTCAGAACTCTTTTCTTTTTATAACATAGATTGGAGAACATCAAGTAGATTTTTTCCTATTTCTATCATGAAAGATTCAACAGGGCCCTTGAAAGTTTTTCTCTCTCCTTATGTTTTATGTCATCCCTCTATTAGCTGGATATGACATTGGAAGTTCTGTTATGCAATGAGAAAATCCAAGCAAGTAGAAGAGGAACTCTTCCAAATTTGCAGCGCCTGGCATTCACCCAGCACTTCTGTCACTGAAACATGTCCTCAAATAGCTCAGACACGTGTGATTCTCATCAGAACAAACAGGTCGTCTCAGCATGGGCAGTACTTGGAGCTCCTGAAAGCAGTTACTTCAGAAGAGCTATTCCTTAGCAACTTCATTTGAACATTATTTTAATTCACTGACAGTGCAGAGTAATAGTTTTGGTAAACTATTCAGCTCAGGGGGTGACTGCACCTCACAAAGGATAGCCCTCTCAAACATTTTTCACAGCCTGAAGCACCGTCTAAGTATCACTCCAAACAGGAGGTTTGTTCCTATTACAGAAGAGAGTGGTCCAAAATCCTGGCCAACCCCCCCTGCCCCCAGTTACTGTATCTAAGTAGTTACACGACAATAATTTCTCAATAAAAGGAAGAGAACATATGGAAGAATTAGTGACGTGTGGTTTCTAAGAACAAGAATCTCATACAGCTCGAGTACTGCTGACATAAAACTGATGAATACACAGAGATCAGGTGTGGAATGAGAATGCTCTTCAGGCTTTATATGTTACATTTCTCCTTTCAGATCCTCATAGAAATGAGGAGAGAGTGAGTCAGTATGGGAGACACCCAAAATCTCAACAAAGTCAATACAAAAGAAATTAAAGCTGGTGAATAACCTATAAAGAAAATTAGTGCTCATGGGTAACAATTTAAAGTAAAAGATCATACTGAAACAGATAAAAGGGATAAACAAAGAGAACTCATTACCTTATTATTTTTCCCTTTTATGGATTAGATATTATATTTTTAGAAATTTGGTGGATTTTTTTCCCAATCAAAGCATAAGTTTTACAAGTCACCTAGAATCAGAATTTTTATTCTGTAGAAAACTTCAAAATTCCACACATTAAATATATGACATATCATTCCACTGAAATGGAGCAATTTTCCTCTGAGTACATAGCAGAGAGTAAGATCAGAATTAATATATTCCTCAAATCTGAGTTTAACATGAATCTTATGGAAGATGCTGAATTGTACCTGCTCAGAAGTCAAAGTCAATTGTAATGTCTTTAAAATCTCCATCCTGTATTTGACAGTGCAGCTTCATGTGCTTGGAGATTTTTCTACACCTGTTGTTTGAAGGGTATATCACAGAATATTCTGAGTTGGAAGGGACCCACAAGGATCATCGAGTCCAGCTCTTAACACTGTCTCCCTGGCAGGAATCGAACCCGGGTCTCCCACATGACAGGTGGGGACACTTGCCACTGTACTAAAGTGGATTTTTAATCCCACTGAAGAGGCAGCCTAGGAAGGAGGAAAGTCACTATAACTGCAGTGCTTGTCCAGAGGTGCAGGGGATGATGCGCAGGGGTCCTGCTGTGCTGACAGCAGCAACAGAGCCAGCAAATCCTACTGTGTTTGCAAAAATAACTTGCTTAGTTTTGAACCAGAGGTGGCTCCTTTATATCCTGACTTACAACACATCTTTACAACAGTTTGTTGTTGTTGTTTTCTGGGGTTTTTTTCCCCCCTCATAACAGTAAAGGTTTTGGTGAACTATGAAGAAGAACTGTACCAGGTTTGGCCCCGAAGCAGCAAAGCACACATTTAACCTTCTGCATGTCCCTGGTTTCTGAAATCAACGGGACTGCTTGCAGCCTGAGTGTAAATCATGTGCTTCAATGCTGCACCACAATAAGACCTTTACCATTGTTTTCTTCTGTACAGATAATTCTAGGAACCCTCACAGAGCCTCAATGACTTCAACATATGTTGAAGAATCTCTACTATAGGTAGGAAGAAACCTTGCTAAAAACCTTTTTTTTTTACAGCTTTATACCCTGATATCGGAATTTAAACTTTGTTGGAGATGTAAATTAACTAGAAGCAAAGGGAGTTAAATGCAGGTACAAAAGGGGGAAGCAGTCCATGGCAAACAACAACAACAAAAAGGAAGACAGGCAAGACTGTCTTTAAAGAAATGTACCTATTTGTGGTACAAAATTTCATTCATGAAAGCTGCATTAAACAACATTTCTTTGCTCTGCAAGCCATAGGTGGGCCCTTCAGAGATCCAGCACTTTTGAAAACTCGGAGCAAGGCGCAGCCTGCCTGCATGAGAACGGGCAATTAACAGCTT
>WEKX01011182.1:3951-32320 GCA_013390025.1 Pitta sordida
GGGTCCTGCCGGCTCCCGGCAGAATGCCAGCCCTGGAGTATACTTCCAAGTGTTGCTGTGCTGCAGTCAGCCCCAGCAAGGGTTTGTGCGCTGCCAAGAGCCAACTCCACTCAGAGCGCTCCACTGCTTGAGCCGGCTCCCTGGAGCCTGTGCGTAACTGCAGCTTTTCAGGCTCTGTTGCTGCTGTAAACAGCGCTGGCTATCCTGCCACTGTAACCACCACATTTTCAGCTATGCGTGCCCAGCACCTCAGTGGTTTCAGTTGAAAGGTTGGCTGTTCTGTAGTAAGGCATTTTTATTCCACTGTATCCCATCCCTGGAAATGTTCAAGGCCAGGTTAGATGGGGATCTGAGTACTTGAGAGGGTACTGGGGTTCTGAGTAGCAGGTGGAACTAATAATCTCAGTAATTCATCTTTTTGCTTCTTCTTTCTCAAATTTCACTACATTTATGCTTGAATCTGTGCAGTTTGTCCATTTTGTCTGTCAAATGGTAAGAAAAGATTTATTAGTGACTCAATTGCCTATGTGAATTCTCTTATGGGCTGCACCTCCCAGCACTTCCTAGCATTCCTAGGACAGGCTCTGATCAGTTCTATTTAAAAGCCCTACTGTACTCTTTAAAATGTCAAAGGCTGGTAGTAAGTCCCTCAAATAGTGATACAGTCAACCTTCTCTACTTNCAACAGATTCAGAAATGCTAAGTAGCAAGTAAGCTCTGCCTCAGGATAGTGGTGTTGATGCTGATAATATTGGTGTGCCCAAAGGAATTAGCATGCTTGCTTAGACTCTGGTCCAACACATTTTTATTCATGTGAGTAAAATTTTCTCATTGGAATATTCCTGTGGTAATCAACAAACCTCATGGCAGTAAAAAGATAACAAACCCAACTTGCTATTTGCTGTGAAGAAATCCCTCCTCTTAAAATTCCCATAATCGAGTCATGATTTTTAATATGTCTCCCTAAGCAGAGGGAGTTAAGGCTTATGCAACTGTGCTTTCTATTTCTGTCTCTGGGTATCTTCTTCCTTACACTTTTCAGTCCATTCACTATGCTAGTTGAAATTAAGAAGAAGGTCAAGAGGTCCCTGAATATTACAGGCTTCATAGCTATAATCAGCCCAGTAGAAGAGATTAATTAGTCTGAGCTTGTACTGAAACCTTCACTTCAATAAAAAACAACACTCTACATGGGCAGGGTACTGAGAATGAAAGATCTTGCTTAAGAGTCATATAAACCTAAAAACGTTGTTCCTAATACATTGGGAAGAAGTCATCAGTATTTCTCTTGCTCACTGAAATACTCCGTTTGTTTTAAAGTAGGCGCTGTGTGAAATAAATTGCATATTTCCAACTACGAATATGCTGAAAGAAATTTTGTGTCCCAATTTTATCAAAATTGCAAATATTCTCTACATTTCTGCTTTCCAGAACTTTACTTGGAAAAAAAGAAATCTAAGTAATGAGCAGTTGCAAACAAGTTACCAGGATTTTCTGGGCATCCTAGTGGAGAACAGGATTCATTACTGAAAAAATAAAGAGAACCGACAATCTTTAAATTTGTACTGATCAGTCAGATTTTGTACATGAACTGCAAATGCAGGCTTCTGTAAAGTATGGGAAGAAAAGAATTGAGCAAAGGTGCTTTATTCCTTTCGTGAGACCACATTGTGATCTCAGTTATGTATGAAATGTGTGTCCATGTAATCTCATTTTATCATGTTATTTAATTCAGAAGGAACTACAGTGCATAAGAAAAACAAAACAAGAATTGCTGGGATTTTTTTTTATTCTTCTCAGATTTAAATGTTTTATATATATATATACATATTCATATGTATATACTATTAATACATGTATTTACACACTACATATACTGTCAATACTGTATCTAGATATACTATATATAAATACTGTAAATACTACATATTTATAAATATATTATTTCAGTTTATTATTCATCTAATTTCACATTTTCTTTGTCTTGCTTTCTTAAATTCCCATCTTATCCCTCAGCCATCACCTGTTGGGAAGGGAGGCCTTCAAGCTTCTCCTCCCAGCTCATCTCCCAGTGATGATCTCCCGTGCCGATAACACAAGNCAGCTGCTGCTCCGCCTACACAGGCCTGGAGTGGTGAGGCCAGGATGAGACACTGGGGACAGAATGGGGTGGAGGGGATGGACCTGGCTTGGGTCCTGCCAGCTCCCAGCAGAATGCCAGCCCTGGAGTATACTTCCAAGTGCTGCTGTGCTGCAGTCAGCCCCAGCAAGGATTTGTGCGCTGCCAAGAGCCAACTCTGCTCAGAGCGCTCCACTGCTTGAGCCGGCTCCCGGGAGCCTGTGCGTAACTGCAGCTTTTCAGGCTCTGTTGCTGCTGTAAACAGCGCTGGCTATCCTGCCACTGTAACCACCACATTTTCAGCTATGCGTGCCCAGCACCTCAGTGGTTTCAGTTGAAAGGTTGGCTGTTCTGTAGTAAGGCATTTTTATTCCACTGTATCCCATCCCTGGAAATGTTCAAGGCCAGGTTAGATGGGGATCTGAGTACTTGAGAGGGTACTGGGGTTCTGAGTAGCAGGTGGAACTAATAATCTCAGTAATTCATCTTTTTGCTTCTTCTTTCTCAAATTTCACTACATTTATGCTTGAATCTGTGCAGTTTGTCCATTTTGCCTGTCAAATGGTAAGAAAAGATTTATTAGTGACTCAATTGCCTATGTGAATTCTCTTATGGGCTGCACCTCCCAGCACTTCCTAGCATTCCTAGGACAGGCTCTGATCAGTTCTATTTAAAAGCCCTACTGTACTCTTTAAAATGTCAAAGGCTGGTAGTAAGTCCCTCAAATAGTGATACAGTCAACCTTCTATTGGCTGGTGCAGCACTACCGCACCATGTCATTGGTTGCGGCAGCTGCTGCTCCGCCTACATAGGCCTGGAGTGTGAGGCCAGGACAAGACACTGGGGGTGGAATGGGGTAGAAGGGATGGACCTGGCTTGGGTCCTGCCGGCTCCCGGCAGAATGCCAGCCCTGGAGTATACTTCCAAGTGTTGCTGTGCTGCAGTCAGCCCCAGCAAGGGTTTGTGCGCTGCCAAGAGCCAACTCCACTCAGAGCGCTCCACTGCTTGAGCCGGCTCCCTGGAGCCTGTGCGTAACTGCAGCTTTTCAGGCTCTGTTGCTGCTGTAAACAGCGCTGGCTATCCTGCCACTGTAACCACCACATTTTCAGCTATGCGTGCCCAGCACCTCAGTGGTTTCAGTTGAAAGGTTGGCTGTTCTGTAGTAAGGCATTTTTATTCCACTGTATCCCATCCCTGGAAATGTTCAAGGCCAGGTTAGATGGGGATCTGAGTACTTGAGAGGGTACTGGGGTTCTGAGTAGCAGGTGGAACTAATAATCTCAGTAATTCATCTTTTTGCTTCTTCTTTCTCAAATTTCACTACATTTATGCTTGAATCTGTGCAGTTTGTCCATTTTGTCTGTCAAATGGTAAGAAAAGATTTATTAGTGACTCAATTGCCTATGTGAATTCTCTTATGGGCTGCACCTCCCAGCACTTCCTAGCATTCCTAGGACAGGCTCTGATCAGTTCTATTTAAAAGCCCTACTGTACTCTTTAAAATGTCAAAGGCTGGTAGTAAGTCCCTCAAATAGTGATACAGTCAACCTTCTCTACTTTGTGGCTCCCTGTTTGCAGTTCCACCTCTTTGCAGTATGATTTTTCCATGACTGGGGAAGTCTATTTTGCGGGGCATTCGCGACTGCGCGAACTGATGCTCATGAATATTCAAAGTAGTTGGTCGTGAATATGCAAAATTGCCCTCGTTCTCCACACCACCACACAGACTGCCAGCAGACCGTTCTGCCGGTCCACGCTGCACCAGACTCACTTGGCTTGGAGTGCACAGCCGCAACTGCGCCTGGCCGCCCCACTCCAGACTCATGGCTCAGAGTGCANAACAGGGGTCTGGGGGATCCCAGGACCCTGTCTACACTGCTGGGGCTGCTGAGGTACCACCTCCCACTGTCTCCCATTGGCTGCNACGCGCAGAAGCTCCTGCCTGCACCATGCCATCAGCCTCATCTGAGAGGCAGCAGGACTGGTGGGACACTGCCCCTCTCCCATTGAGAGAGGTTGGTGCCACCGCCTGTGCCCCGAGTGGCGGTGGCTGCACACACAGCCTGCCCAGGCAGCACCGGCAAAGAGACAGTGCGGTTAGCAGGACAGCGCCCCTCTCCCATCGGATGGGTATTCTGCCCTGCTCCAGACCCAGCCGCCAGAATGGGAACTTGTTCTTGCCAACCCCCCCACTGAATTTAAACAAAAATGTAAACAAAAATCGGTACCCGGAGAAGCACTAGATCAGGGATGTTGCTGGAGCAGAATAATGGTTGAGTAGGACCTATGACAGGTCTTACAATCTGAGCCAATAATGATAGTCCAGCACTGCTGAGAGCCAAATCAGGTACCAAAATTCCAGTGCTGCATGATCTGCTACATGTTGTTTGTACTGGCCACAACCAGCACCACCCATCCCAGGGGCAGTAGCAGCGGCAAAGGGGTGAGGGATGGATACCACAAGTGTTTCTTTTCACAGCGAGGCCCCCTGCTCCCAATGACTGCAGTGCAGGGCTTGCCCACCAGTCCCGTCAGCAAGATGTCTGGACTGGTGTCCTGGAGACGGCCCCAGCATTGCATAATTTTTCCATGGAAGTAGGTAGTGGGTGGGCGCCAGGTGCTGCCCAGGGACTGTAGCAGCTCATCCCCTCCCCACTCACAAGCAAACCAAGGCAAAGTGACTGTTCACAAGCACAGTGCTGGCTTCATATTGGAAAGTCAGGCTTGACTTCCCTGCTGACTGTTGAGCAGGGCATTAGGCTCGTACTATAAATTTTATGTGGGACCCTCCAAGCTCCTTCTAGGCCACTGACTGTGCCAGCACGGTTCCCATGGTGATGGGCTGGTCAGACAGAGCCAGCCACTTGCCCTCTTCTGCCCGAGCATGGGGGCCTGGCCAGCGTAGGGACTAGGGGGTCCAAGCACAGCTCCATCTCTGTTTAAACATATGCTCATGGGGTTCTGGAGGTGCACGGGTCCTCCCCTATCCCCCTCCAGGATGAAACAGTTATGTAAGATTTACACACACTCGAGATAGTCCGAGTATGGCAAGACCAGGTCTACCCACCTAGAGACACACCAGGACACCGACTTGGGCGGCTCCCCACATCAGCATCCCCAGTCGAGTGGAAAAAGGGGTTTTCCTGATGTGGGGTTGCCACGGGTGCTGGGAAGCACCAACACAATCACCAACACACAGTGGGGTAGTGCCTAAAAAGGGTGGGAGTGCGCTGGGCCTGAGGGGGGCAATGCGAGGTGGTGGTGCAAATTTGCATACTAATGAACGATTTATCAACTTGGATGGAGGGCTTCACCGGGGAGGGACCAGATCCATGGTAACATGATATTCGAAGGCTGACTGCTTCTTTCTTGAGGGACAATTCAGTCCTTCATCTAGAAACCACATGTGAATTTTGTTTAAACTCTAAGTACATTATATTACTCTAATCACCCCAGAAGAGCAAGAGAGATTTTCTTTTACAGTAAGCCCTACAAAAGTTCATGAGGAATAGACTAAGGCATTTAATATGGTGATAAACAATTAATGTAAACTAGACTGTCAGCTCATATGGATACAGGATATAAAGGCAGAGATTCTGACACATTTTGGCTTTCTACATGCAATTTTTGATTCTGATTGTGCTATCTCTAGTGTGCAGGTGCATGTGTGCAGTGATGTATAGGAAGCAACAGCCAGTGGTGCCCAGGCTCCACAGTGTTTTCTATGTGGAGAATCCAGAGCTAGCTGTGGTATGAATGCAAAGGTAGAGTGGGGTCAGGGCTAGACCTATGGAGATTTGATGCAAACTTGAAGTTCAGGTAATTATATCCAATTATTTAGCCTTACTATATAAGTATGGCATACTCCTGCACAGTCATTGAGTGCATTGTTTATCCAAAAGAAAGGTGCCAAGGTAATCCTGGATTCTAGAGATGCCTCTGAGTAGTGCTTACAAGCACTATTCTGAGAGCAAAGTATTGTAAATCCTGTAGCAAAAGAAAGTGCTTTCAAATTCATAGCTGTATCCATGGCTCAGCTACATTTGAATACATTTTCACTATTAAAAACATCATTTTCGGAAAGCAAAGTATGTCTGTTCGGGAGTCTGGGCTTCACTGCAGTGTGTCACTCATTTTAAGGCTCAAAAATAAACAGACCCTAGAAAAACAACTAATAGTTACCCTGCTTTCCATACAGTGGAAAGTTCTTGCTTGTCCTAAAAACCCCCAAACTGATTAATTTTGTCCTTCTATTTGAAGTCTACTTCTCTTCCACTCCTTTGCATTCTTTCATTCAGTTTTAACAATTACCTCTCACTTGTGCACACACGAGAGTGATTGTAAAGTGGTTGATACTGACTGTATTCCTTATCTTAAACTAAGCGAGATATCTCTTAGTAAATTCTGGAGTCAGTAACAGGAGTGCAGAATACAGAATTGCAGAGGGGCTGCCCCACAGAAGGCAAGGCCTGCATGACTTTCAGTAGTACCAGAGAAACACTGCTCTCAAAATTTTATTTCTCAGTGGTGTGTATAAGAAAACGAAAATGAGCAATAAGCAAGTCTTATATTTATGATTGGTTATTTTGACTTCCATGGTTTGTTATTTTTCAGGGCCTCTAGACTTGAAGGAGGAGCACAGACCATGCAAACAGTATTGGTGTTTATCAGTCTTGAAGAACTTTCAAGAATGTTTCATTAGCTAACAGGCAATTTTAAAAAGAAAAGTTGATCTTTTTTGTGGGAATGACGAATGAAAAAAAATTGCAGAGAGAGGACTTCTTACTGTTTTCATTCTAATGTTTTCCCATATATGAAAATACTGTTTCTGAAAATAATTGTTGAAAAAGTAGCAAAGGTGAAACTCAAATTCCTTATGTACGTGTCAATTGAAAAAAAAATCATTGAAGTGAGTTATGTGAACCATCTGAAGTGATGGGAGAAGTGAAACAAGATAATGAAGTTATTTTAATGAACAGTTTACAGCAAAACCAGGCGAACATACTAGTTATTCTAGTAATATTTATATTTCAATATCTTGATATTGATGGCCAAGGAATTCAAGCATGGCATTTTTCGCACACTATTTTTAGAGGTTGTTATTAATCTTTTATTAGATTAATATTTCTGCTAATTTATCATATTCATGTAAATTGAAAAATCTTCAGAAGAATGGAATTGATTGAGTCAGTTTAAAACATTAAGGGGAAAAAAAAACCCCAAAGAAGAGAAACCCTTACCAGAACTCTTTTGAACTCAAATTCAGTTGTACGGTTTCAAAGATAGAGAATGAAAAGAGAGACGTCATCACTCTCTATAAGCATACATTGCACAATAACCATTATTAGAAATAAGTATAGCAGAAGTCAAGTTCCAAGAAGACAGAGAACACTGGATGTGATTTGTGCAGTCTTATGTAATTTCTTGCTTCTTCCACTGCTTACAGTGGCTATATGTTATGACATACCACGTAGTCTTGTAACTGAAAAAATTTTTCTCTCCTATTCATCATCCCCAGAAAAGGGGACTTCTGCCTCTTTCAGACGGCAGAGTAAATATTCTCCTGTTAATTAGTAGATATTTAACAACTACTTTTTTCTGTACTTGTTCTGCATCTCTCCTGGTTTTTTCCTTTCCCCTCCCCTCACTGTTTTTCTATTTTATTATAGAGTGGTGGTAGAAAAACTTATTTCTAAAAAAAATTGTTAGATCTGTCATTATAGATTATAACTGATATCTAAGCATTTCAAAACTTTTATTTTAGCAAATACTTTAACAATTATTTATTATAAGTTCTGACAAGGGTCTTCTATTATATGATTTGCAACAGGAGAATAGAATCACTGTTAAAAAATATGTATCTTTATGATTTTCAGTGCCTAACACAGTTTCTGATTGTCATGGGTTGGAGTTAATAACCTTTTTTGGGTATCTTTAGGTATTTTTCCATATCAGGACGGGGTTATGGGCGTGCACGCACAGAGCTAGTTTGTCACCAGCTAATCTAGAATGAGTGTGGGGGCACGCTGCCGCTGCCGCTGCCACCAGAACATGTGTAGTGTTGGTTCATGGTTCCGGCACGATAGGCAAGCAGCCACTGTCTTCTCAGGCACCGACGTGGCATCTGTGAGCTGGCAGCAGGGCATTGACACTACAAAAGGAGGCACAACTGACGGCTTGCCCTTGCTTGCACTGCCACGGTAATGCCAGGTGGTAGCTGGTGATGCTGCACTGTCACATGGGTGGCAGCCATTTTTTTGCCGGCATGGCTGGCTGCGCAGCTTTTCTGACTAGTTCAAGGGAAGCTGCTAAGAAGTCTTCCATGTTCCAGTTTGGAAAGAGCTTGGAGCAGCTCCCTGTTGGTAGAGGGAATGAACAGAAGCAGAGTTGCTGTTGCAGAGGGTTTAAAAAGGCATGTGCATGGCGGCTCACTCTTTTGCTGCTTGGAGACACCACAGGAGGCTTGTCCCACTGCTGCAGTGACCTCAGACAGCTCGTGGGGGCTGAGTGGAGCCTCAGGCAGTTTTCCAGCTTTTGCCTGCAGATTGCACCTCTCCTCTGCCATCTCACTCCCTGCTGCCACTGACAACATGCTGCTTACCTATGTCCTGTGCTATCGCTGCCTCCGGTCGCAGTCATCCCACTGCTGCTGGCTCTCTCCTACTGCCGATGCATGTCTGCTACTGCTGGTGCCTGTCTACTGCCATTCCTGCTGCCGCTGCTGCTGTTGCACTTCCTGGGCTGTGGGACACCATGAACTTGGAATCCTTTTTACCATAATTTTCCCCCCTGCTCTTTATTTTGTCTGTGGTGGGGGTGGTTGACTGGGAGTTTGTGGTGTGTGGCGGGGGGTGGCTCGGGCTGTGTGGGTGTGTGTGATTTTCTTTGTACCCTGTTGTTTTTTCTGTCAGTTTCAATCATACATATACACATATATACCTATCTTTACATATATGTCATACAGTTTTAAGCTCATATGTTGTCTTAGTTTAGGATGAAATTCTCATGTTATCCCTTCCCTCCCCCACTAATTTCAATGAAATAATGCAAAATGAATATTTCTTTCTTCAAAGGGAAGTGAAGAAAAGGGGAAAAAAACTATTTATTTGCTAAAACACACACAAAAAGAACTCAAACCCCACTCAGAGTTGGATAGTTGCCGGCTGTCCAAATGTCCAACAATGGAGATTCAGTTTCTTTCCCCCCAGATCGGAAAGGGGGTGGGAATGATGAAGGGAAGAATGGGAAGCAAGCTCCCCGTCCTGATGCAAAACCTTCCAGGCAGATGGTTGCGATTTTACAGTTCAGATGTTTCTATAAAAAGTCCAGTTTCTCCAATGTTCCGGATAGAGTAGAAGTGAAGAGTTACCCAAACGCTACTCCAGAGAGCTGCCCCCACGTTTTCGTCAGAAGCAATTCCTTTCTCACGCGCTCCACTTGCCGCCCGTGATGTCACTGCTGTGTGTTGGAATTCTCCGCTGCAGCCCCCCTTGCCCCCCTGACACACACACAGAGCAATGTGGAATACAGGAATACATTCAACACACACATACTACAATGTCAACCTATGACATTTAATATAACTGTATAATTTAATATATATATACATATATTGTATATATATTCTCAATAAAGTTGGAATTCTTTTAACAAGTCTGTTGTCCATTGTTCGTAATAGCACCTCCTGTGTTTCAAATGGAGAGACTGATATACTCTACTGTCCTAGGGTGGTGTGTATATATTCCATATCTTTGTGTTTGGCCTTGTGGATACTGATCCTTAGCAACACCAAGGTCATTTTGTCTCTCTGTCTAGAAGCCAAGAAAAAAATAATCAAAAACTGAGAAGTGGCAGTTGAAGGAAAAAAAAAATTTCTTGGGGTAGCTCACACAGTGGCGGCAGAGGCAGGGACCTGGTTGGAGCTCTCTGGCAGCTGTGGTTGCGTGGGGCTGGAGAGGGGCTGCTCTGGTGGGTTTTTCTCCAGCTTTTGGGAGAGCCCCATATTTTTTTATTTTTTTCTTGTTTTCTTTTTTTGCTTTTTCCCTTTTTGGCTTTTTTTGCTTTTTTTTCTTGAACATATTTCTTGCTGCACTCCAGCCACTAGAAGAGGAGAAGAGGGCCTGCAGTTCCCTTCCCCTGCCCCCTGGGTTTCTTCCTCATCATCTCTTGCTTTCCCCTGGAGTGCCTGCATCAGGACTCTCAGTTCTGGCTGCTCTCTGTGCACCCAAGGAGTTTCTTCTGGGACTGTCTGGTGGAATCTCATCGAGACTGACAGGACTCTTCACATACAGGACTTTCCACATCACAGGACTTTTTACATCACCGGACTTGTGGGATATCTCAGGGTTTGCTGTTTAATATTGTTGTATCTTGTCTGTTTACTAAAGTAAATAGTTTATACTTTTCACAGTTTCCGTGTTTTTTTTCTGAACCTGGTGAGGGGGAGGGCTGGTTTATTTTGGTTTTTTCCTTTGACTCAGCCCCAAATTTGCCTCAAACCTTGTCATCTACAAAATGAACACTACTTAGCACTTTATATATTCTAGCATTTCTTCTGTTGAGTGCTGTTACAAGCACTAGTGTAGTTCTTAGCAGTTGCGCTGATTGGGTATTTGAGACATGTATCACACAGGAAGACAGCGTGGAATTGTTATGGTTTAGGGGGTTTTCTGCTGCTCTGGTAGCGAGGGGGTTAACAGCTCAGTTCTTGCCTGGGCTCTCTCTGTGCTGCTAGGGCCTTCAAGGTTATAGAGATAAAGGCGTCTCTGTGAATAACATACTTGGGAGAGAGAAAAAAAAGTTCAGTAGTAAGATGTAGCGTGCCAGCTCAGAACCTGCGTCGGGAGGCTGAGAGATTTGAAGGCCCCCAGGCCCACGAGAGAAGGGGTAGAGATGTTCTTCCAGGCATCCCGCTGCTGCTTGTGAATTGGACTGACCATGGTGAAAACCTATGGACCAGAGAGAGAGAGAACCAGGACCGCAGAATCCGTCTAAGCATTAAGACTGAAGATGGAGAGGTAACGCTGGACAAACTGCTGATGGTTTTGAAGCCCCGAAACAGAAGCCTGGAGCTAGCTGAGAGCTCGGCAGAGATCCTTGGACAGACTTTTTGTGCNTCTGGCATGCAGCCAGGGTCAAACCACGACAGGAATATAAAACTGATAAAGGCAAAAAGACCAATGGTATGTCTAGTAAGTTTCACGTACTGCTTTACTGCTGTTTTCATGATCTGAAAATAAAAAGTCAAAATGAAACGAAAATTGATGTTGCATTAAATTGACAATGATACTTTAGGAATGTAGCACTTTCTATGTAATTATTAAAAGTGTTTCTCATTAAAAAAAATCCCCTACAAAAAGCCAAACAAAATCAGACAAGTAAAAAAAAGTCTCACGCTGACGACACCAGAACAAGAGGACATAGCCTTAAACTACACCAAGGGACATTTAGACTGGATGTTAGGAAGAGTTTTTTCACAGAGAGAGTGATCTCTCAGTGGAATGGTCTGCCCAGGGAGGTAGTGGAGTCTCCATCACTGGAGGTGTTTAAGAGAAGACTCGATGAGGAGATCAGCGACATGGTCTAGATGGTGGGAGGCTTGGATGGATGGAGCATGGTGCCTGTGGTTCCACGCTTGTGGGCCTGATCCCTGGGTGGGCATTCACTTGGGAGTTGGACTAGATGATCCTGTGGGTCCCTTCCAACTCAGAATAACCTGTGAATCCGTGAACGTTTGAGTCATTTAGGTGTGATGAGTTCTTCACAGAGTTCTCTCCTGATATATGTGCAGAAGCAGCCTCTAAATTTATACCTGGATATTTAATGAAAAAAAAAGACGGGAAGTATAAATATATCCTCAGGCTTGAGCAATAAACATTAATAAATTTTGATTTGCTCATGGCTGTAGGAATCTTCCAGTTGACAGGGAGACATTGGCAGGTTAGAGAGATGCTTGATGCTTGACTCTGTCCATGGCTGTGAGGGATAATCCAGTTTCCCCTGAGACTAAGAGACAATAGCAGGGTATAGGGAAGTTTTGGTTGCCCACAAAGAAGATTGAGAATCTGCCTTTGCCCATGGCTGTGGGGAACTTCTAGGCCCTTGCAAGATAATGACAGGGCCTTTCTTATCTGTCCTTTAGAGCATTGTCCTGCATCTAACTGAGTTTTGAAGTAGTTATTTGTGCAGGAGTATGCTGTGAATTGGTCATGTCCCTGCACAGGCATCTGGCTGTAGTACACATAACAAGGAAGAAAAAAGGAGCAGCCTGCCTCTCTGGTCACTTCTCCGTGCCTTTGTTCACTTGCATACTGACCTCTCAGCCTTGGCTGGTGCAGTGCCTTTCACATATCTTAGGCTGGCCATATCATCAACTCTGCCATGACATGACCACCATCAGTATTCTACCTATCAGGATATGTCCACAGCATCACCAAGGATAGTGCCAGGGTTGGTGGCAGCATTCTGTGACACGGTAATGACCCTCTGAATATCATTGTTTTACTATGAGGGTGATTGAACACTGGCAGAGTTGTCACCAGGAGGTGGAAAATTCTCCATCCTTGGAGATATTCAAAAGCTCTCTGGACATAGCTGTGGGCAACCTGCTCTAGGGTGAAATGGCTTGAGCAGGAGCAGGGTCGGACCCAATAATCTCTAGAGGTTCTTTCAGTCTCAAGGATTGTGTGAGTCTGTGAAAACGCAGAAAAAAGTTAATTAGTTCCCTCTAACACTACTCTCTAAACCTTTGCAAAAATAATTTTAATGATTTAATGCAAGATTTTTTTCAGAATCAGAGACATTTTGCTGTTTAAATGTGGAGGACAAGTCATATTTTCTGTAGGGTTTTTTTTCCCTTCCCTAGAACTAATTTTCTTGCCTACTATTTGACCTTTTAATCTGAGGGATAAAATGAAGTTCCACAGACAATATAGGTTATAAAAGACTTTGATTCATCTTTCAGGGACAGTCAATGTCATACAGTGAATGTGATCTTGGAGATATGAGAGCACTTCACTTAAAAGTTAGCTTTCTTTAATAACTTCTTTACCCAATATTGTTTGAATGCAGAGTTTGAGCGTTATGCAGATTCTTGGCTTCAAGAAAAACTAACTAGAGGAAAAACACAATGTATCAAATCATGTGACATACTGATATACAGATGGATCCTGAGCATGGTTTAATGATTTTGCACTTAATGCTGAAAGTTCTCTGACACCTCAGCTGAAAGAACAGTGACTTGTAGTACAGGTAATCATTCTCTGGTACATTAATACTAACGAAAGTTGCATACTGCTGTTGAACTGCAAAAGTTCCTGGTAGACAGCACGATGGGGAGCATGGTCAGGAAAACTGTTGTTGCTGCTGAGAGTTCCTCACCCTTGATCATAAAGTACTCCTGTGAGATGCTGCACCATCCTTTCTACATCTCCGAGTAAAATATTTTTTGCCTTGTCTTTGCTCTTTACCTCTTATTATCACTCTTCATCAACCATAATCTTCAACCTGATAGTGTAAACGTCTGTCCAAACCACATCCCAGATACAAAGTTGTTCCTGTGTAAAACTTTGTAGTTTCTTACTTAAGCTGTGCTCTGTATTTCCTTTCCTATGACTGTTGAGTATTTCATTGACTATGTGCGTTTTCTCTGTCTTGTCATCCAGTTTCTATTTTTCTGGTCAGTCCCCTTTAAGTATGTAGATAATCCCAGTTCTTCCAGTACAGTTATCGTTCCTTGTCTTCCATCTCCTGACTTCCATACCCTCTATTTCCTTATCTCCCACCCCACTTCTCAGTCAGATTTTTTATTTCTTCCCTCTCAGTCTGGTTTTTTCCTTACTTAAAAATAAAAAGCTCAAGTAGAAGGTGTCTTTTGGTTTGATTTTGGGTTTTTTAGAGGCAGAAGTAAGAAACATTTTGCAGCAGCTCAAGATTTGCCACTATAATTCTGTTATTATTTAACCCTAGGAGTCCTAGAGGTTTATAAATGTGCAATTTAGTGAGCAGAAGACAAATAAGACATTTGAAAATACTTAGTAAGAACAGATTTTTCGGTGACCATTTTTTGTGTCAAATTATAGCGAGTTTGTATTGATTATGTGTAAAATTGAATTCCTCCAGACCCTGTGCAGCTAGGTTTCATCAGATTGTTAAATGGAGCATAGTTAAAAGAGATTGATTCACAGTCCCATAATTCAAAGCATAAACTCCTTGATAACTTTGAAATAAATCTGTTAAAATTGTATGGGCTAACATCTCCCGGTTTTGTTCACAGATGGGCAGAGGTAACAGAGAAGCAGGATATTAGAAAGATTATTGTTGTCCAGCCTTAATTATAAGCTACTCTAGAGACCTCTTTTATGAAAAAGTTAAAAATGCAAGAAGTTTATTTAAGTAGCCATTTATAAACAGTTCCAGGTTGGCTTTGGCCATCATCACAGGCTGGCCAGAGGTGAAACCCTTCCAATCTGAAACATGTATAGATGCTTGACCATGATGCTACCCTGACTGGTCTCTCAACCTGGGCCATTCAACATATGATGAGATGACTATCCTACACCACAGGACTGTTATGTTTCTGGACAGCTCCATGCAAAGGTAAAGCAAGCTAGGGTCTTTTAACAGACACTGGTTTAATTTCACAAGGATTGTAGCAAACTACCTGCGGGGAGGTGGCAGCCAGATGGGTGTGGACCTCTTCTTCCAGGCTGATGACACCAGAACGAGAGGGCACGGCCTCAAGCTACGCCAGGGAAGGTTTAATCTTAATGTTAGGAAGCGGTTTTTCACGGAGAGAGTGATTGCACATTGGAATGGACTGCCCAGGGAGGTAGTGGAGTCACCGTCCCTGGAGGTGTTTAAGAGAAGACTCGATGAGGAGCTCAGTGACATGGTCTAGCTAGGGGGGTGTGGGGCTGGATGGTCCTGGGTCCCTTCCGGCTCGGAGTGGCTTGCTAGACTGAGAGGGAACTAGGTTTGTTACCTCTCTGGGATGGGCTTTCAGTCTCTGCACGGGTGTTAGATGGTGAGTTGGACTAGATGATCCTTGTGGGTCCCTTCCAGCTCATAATATTCTTTGATTCTGTGATTCTGTGATAATGATAGAATAAAAAGGACTGCTTGTTCTGGAGAACCAGGATGCAAGTGCAAGAACCAATCGACATACTCTCAGGTGTTATTTTACAGACTTGCAAAGTGTTAGGGTTTTTTTAATGTCAAATGCCAAAGTTTAGCCACGTGCTCTCAAAGCAAATGATAAAGCAGGCCATTTCAGGAGACTTACTCATTTTTTCCATACTGCAAACTGCTTACTTATGCACTCTCCAGTGATCATGTGCCAACACTGAAATGTAGTATTTACTGAGTGCCTTCTTTTTTCAAGAAATCTAAAATTTTAGTATGGATCTAAGCAAGAACACCTTGAAATAAAAATCTGACTAGCTAAACATGAATTTTATTGTCTCCATCGATCTTTATTTTGACTCATGAAATGTAAAATGTCTTTAATGTTTGCTTATATGCCTGCTAACTCATTGATCTTGCAATTAACTGCAGTGGTAAAAACTAGAGAGGGTGAAAAGTGGCTTTCCTATCAAGAAAATGTACAATACCCCACTTCCGTTTTGACATACCAGAGCAGGATTTTTGTCCATGATCTTGTAAGAAGCAGATATATCTCTAAGTCCCTAAGAATATATACTCTGGTGCCCTCATAATGCTCCAAGTAATTTTTAGAACTGAACTGTAGAATTGACGTCTTCACTGACAAATCTCTCTTGGCATTTTTGAAAGTTACTTTTAGGTGTTGTAGTGTTGCATATGGAAGTACTTGCTTAGCTCTCCCATAGGACTCTGTGTACCTTTCTTATTCACTCTACCTTGACAAATGATTAATATCCTCGCTTACCAACATGCACACCACTGGTACCTTTGAGGTTTTTATTTTTCTCAGTCTGAAGATCAAAGAGAGTTGTTACCTCAAACTGAACCATACCAGTATATATTAACTAACAGGTAATCATTAGCTAAATAGTTAATGATATTTCTTTGTACAGTTACATATATGCAGATATCTGTAGGCTTTTTGTTACTGAAGATATAAGGGATAAATCAGATGCTTAAAGAATAAAAAAGAGGAGAGGAAGTAAATTGTGAAAGTATTGGTTATTTATTATTAAAATCCTGGAATTAATTATTTTTGCTGTGTGACATACAATGTCTTTAAATGTATGAATAGAATAAAATCTTTATACACTAAAGAAGAAACATTACACTAGATAAAGCAATAAAAATAATAAATGTCCAGTGGAACATGGTTGAAGTCATGTGGATATTCTAAATATGTATTATAAAATTAATGGTTCCACTGTGCCATTTTTTTATAATTTAAATCTTCCCTCTTGTCCCTCAGTAATATTAGCATTTTTGAACCCAGTATGTTATTTGCTTTCCTTGTAAAGTATGGAAAGTTGCTTTAGAATAAATAGCTATGGTATATTACAAGAACATAATGCAAGTTTAAATGTTTTGAGGAAAGATCATGACAAAGGAAATTACTTTTTGCTCTTCATACCATATTTTTCATTCCCTTTTCTTGCTGTAAAGGAGTGATGTGCCAGAAAAACTCATAGAAAAGAAATAAGGAATACCAGAAAATTTGAAATGAGAGTATGGTTAATTTCTGAGAAAGTATTATTTCTCAAAGATCAACTACAGTTATACCTCCTCCATCGCGAGGAACGGGACTGGTGGCACCCCCCGCGAAACATTATTCGCGCAAAGAACGGCAGGTCGTNCAAGGGGTAGAGGTTTCAGCTTGGGTTGTGCAGCAGTTGATTCAAATATCATGGAGGATTATCCTACTATTGAGTTAGAAAAAATTCATTTGTGTGTGTGGGAAGGGCCAGGAGGTATCCCACATGGCAAGCCTCAGCAGACTCATGGGTCAGGTGTCAATCAAAAGGGCAGCCTGGGATCCCACGCACACCATGTCCTTTGGAACTCCTAACCCGGCCCCTCACTCTACCCCAGAGCCACAGAGTGGTTGAAAGTCCTCCTTGGGAGGGGTGGTCACAGGTGGCCAAAGCACATAAAAAGAGGAGCACAGCATCTCCATTGCTCTTGTTGAGACTTGCCTGCACTATGTGCAGCTGAACTCCCATAGGACTTTTTAGTGTTAATTTTCTCTTATTTTCCTCTCTTATTCTCTCTTCTCTGCTGTTTCTTTTCTGAATCTTTTTCTTCTTTTTCAATCTTTTGTTAGTAGTTTGTGTGACTTAAAGCTCATGGGTTGCATTTTGTTAAGTTGTTTGAGTTGGCAGGTGCTGGGTCAGTGCTTTGTGGAATGCCATGCCTTGGCTGTATGTTACCCCTTTTAAACTTCTGCCAAGACGTTTATTTCCTCACTGAATTAGAAGTATCTCTTGGGAAAATATATGCAATGTTTTCACTTTATGCAATCTCCAGGTATTAAAGAACTGAAGGCTCTGAAACCATATAATTGGTGAAATTTTGGAGCCTTTTATATTTTTAAAAGTAAAAATAAAGCCATGTGGGTGAGCATAGCTGGGACCTGAGATCTTACAAGGTTCATTAAGGCAATAGTAATTCCTGAAAGCCCTCTTAAAATCCAGGAGTAACTCCAAGTTAATGCTGGGGGAACAGCCAGCAAAATAGATTTTTGGTGGTTTATTTTGTGGCTTAAGCACTATAAATTTCTCTCCTAAGGAACACACTAGTATTTTATTTTATTTTATTTTATTTTATTTTATTTTATTTTATTTTATTTTATTTTAATGAGAGAGATTGACATATATTGTGAGCATACAGAGCATTTGAAAAAATTAGCAAAGGTGTTGCTGCATCCATATGTGTATTGCCTCAGGCATTACTTGACTCTATTCAATGAAGCTAGGGACCAGTTTTAAATATCCCACAGCTTTGAGAAAATTTGTGGGAGTTGTGTGTCCAGAACAGACATTTACCTAAAGAATAAACAACTGTAATAACTCAGTGCATTTTAAATCTGAATATTATTTTCAGCACAAGGGAAATCACAGTATGGTGGTAAACTACATGTTTGGGCCATTGATAAATTGGTGCAAATAACAGGTCTGCCACCCGCTGGGATTGGACTGAGCCTCACAGTGCCTGCATTCCCACGTGTGTGTTTCTGCCCAGGTGTTGCTTTAGGATCCTCTACAAGGTAATGAAATAAATTTACTCTTTGCATTTCAGCGGTGGCTTTTGGGTTATTCTGACTGCCTGGCTGTGTCAACTCACACACCAATTCACTGTTATATGTGATAGAACACCTTTTTCCTGTAGATGTCTGAACACCTGTCTGCCCATGGGGTTTTTCATTTTTATGCCTCTGATTCCCTCCACCATACCATCACAGGGTAACTGAGCAACCATCTGTGTGGCAGACTAAACTACTGCCTGGAATTAAACCATGATAAGCTTTCACAGTAATTTCAAGTATTTGTGTTTGAAAATCTGTGATTATTTTGTCTTATTTTTATTAATTTGTTCATCTGAAATGGAATAATAAATAGCATTGTTTATATGCTTATATGATTTTAATTTTCAGAGACTTCATATACAGAGAAACCCCACATATTTGAAGTTCACATATTCATGTATTCAATTAATCATGGTTGGATTTTCAGAGAGTTATGCAACCACATGTTTGCACATGACGTCCCGGACCCTGGATTCCATGGCCGGGAGGCACCAAAAGGCACCTCCCCTGCTTTATTGGGGCAACACATTGCAAGCCACATTCCCAGGACTTGCCCTCCTGACATAATTAGTGGAGGGTGCGTGGCTATGGGCCAGGGGTAATTGAATATTCATGGATTCGGTATTTTCATGGATTGTATAACTCGTGGGATCTGCCCAGACCCGTCCCCCTCACGACTTCTGGGGGCGCTCTGTATTTAATTTTATAAAGTATGTATGTTCCAAATCTTTAGTACTAGAAATAGGACATAATGTTCTCCAAATAAATATGTCTGCCAACAATAGAGATCTTACAGCAAGGCCACAGTTGATTTAGCACTTATACTCCACTAGAAATTAATTAGAAGACCAGCCATTATTGTATAACTTACTTGACACTGCAGATAGAGTGAAATTCTGTAGGCATGCACATGAGAATTCTAGCTGTCACTAACTTATGACTGATAGAATAAGATGGCTAAATTATTAACTTGATGTTTGCATGCCTTGAAAACAGATAATAGATAACTGAAATCTGACAGTATATTCAAGGTGACACACATAAAATACTCTAATGTGTCATTTAAACTGGTCAAGACTCAGCATTGTAAGGGAATGCTTTCATGTGTCTTCTGCATCCTACCACAACTAAAAGTTTTACGGTCTTATTTTTCACAGTGTTATCGAAGGTTGTTAAGAAGAGGCAAGTGCCTTTATGAAGATTTGAGATTCACGGGTTACACATTGTAGTGTAGAGCAGTATTTTGATTCTGACAGTATCAACATGTTTTCTGTGTCCTGGAGTATACTTATATGTGAACTCATGAGAGAGATTTGTTTGTGTGTTTGTAGTTGGTTAAGTTAAGAAATTTGCAGTGTAAGATATCTGTCCAAACCTTTTCTTTAATTGAATTGTCTGAAAACAATGGTGTAATATGGGTATAAAGAGCAAGAAAGTAACAAATTTTCTATGTTTTTGTTAACCTTGTGTTGTAGTTAATGCAAATTTCTAACATTTAATGAAGGAATAACATCTTTCAAGATTTGATGCCTGAAGTTAATTCTGAAAATTTCTGTTGGATAACTAGTGGATAACTAGTAGTTCTTGACCAAGAGTTAGACTTTAACTAAGTGAGAAGATGACATTTGCAGTGAATATAACAACATTATGAAATATTAATGGAAAATTGAAGAGTGGTTTGGGGTTTAATTTTCTTTTCATTTGGCTCGAGTTTTTTTGTTTTTTCTTTAAGAGACCTTCCTTATTCCATTAACTGTTTCTTGTTTATTTGTTTTCCAGAGGTTAAGTTAAAATCCTTGAAGGCAGGACTTGCTTGCATTTCGGGTCAGGTTTTCAGACAGAAAGAACATTGAAAATTCTCCCAAATTTGAAATCTGTGTACCATAGTAGAAAATAATGATACTTTCTGGGACTTGAAATCAATGCAATTTAGTAGAAAATAAGAATTTCACTCTCTGAGACAAACAAATAGTTAGAATAGAGAGCCCTTATAGTATTTAACCTAATTATATTTTTGTATAATGCAGGTATCCCTATGTTAGAAACAATTTCTCTGTTAATTTAAAAAGAATTATATAAAAGACAAATTTAATTTTTAATGGAAGTGCATTTAATAATTTTTACACTTCCAGATCATATATTGTGCCCCACTCATTTATTTATTCTCATTTATAAATCTAGGAAATATATTTATTTCCATTTTTTCTCCATGTCTGACTAAAGTTTCAGTGTTAATTATCTGTTTAATGAAATGATTGCTATATTAAAAAAAAATTAGATATTTTTCCTTATTTCACTCTAATCTTGTTTAACCACTGAAAGTCTTTGGAAGAGGAAGGCTCTTTTTCCAGCTGTAGCCTGGGTTTTTTTCCCCCCAAATGAAGCTTTCTTAATCTAACAGAATTCTCAGTTATTATCTCAAATCACAAAAAATAATCACCTTCAGTGGCTTAATTATGGTAATGAGTGATTCTGGTCTATCTACATCTTGCATTTGATGTCCAGGAAGCATTCACAGTTTCCAAAGTTACTTTTTGTTTTAATCTCTAGACATTTCATCATTAACTCTTCCTTCAAGTGTCTTAGTACACACTATAATTTGGATTTTCAAAGAAGCCTGAATACCTCTAAAGGTTCAGCACTTAATTCCTTGTAATATTCTTTAAAAATCTCTGTCTGAATATGTTTTTGTCACTATGGAACCTTGATTATTCAAGGGACTTTTCATTTTCACTCTTGTGTTAGCTATCCAACTATCCACACACAGTTGCCTTTTCAGGCAGCTTGCCCAGAGAGCTTAATTTTAATCTTCCCTCACTTTGACTTGGGTGTTTCACACCTCACTCACCAGATAAACTCCACTCTGTGCCTATTTTTCCCCCCTCCTCTTTTCCCCCCACTTTTATGGAGCCATTAGAGGTTTGTTTGCCGTAAGTTTGTTTGATATTATTTACAAGAATTATATAATTATGGATGTGGGTCTATAAAAATCATATTTTTATAGCTATTGATATCTTTAGAATTCAGCAGTTGAAACATTTTTAGTTTTTATTCTGCCAAACTATATTTAAACTCAGGATATTTTTCAGATTAGTCATGATTTTATTTGTATCCACTCTGAGAGGCAGAGTTGTGTGGAGAGAGCAGGAGTTATGCTGAGAGATAGCATCAGCAGCTTCTGGTGCCCTTGGGAAACTGGGTCTCTTCCTCCTTTGGCAGTCTGGAGGAGGACTTAACCAGAGTCTCTGTAGGCTGCAGAATAGTTAGGTAGAGTTGACACATGGAGGGATAATAGCAAGGATGAGAAAAGAGCTATCAGGAAAAGAGGTCAAGATTAATAAACAGAGGCACTTAGATCTGCCTGAAATAGTCAGGAATTGCTGATCTGGTTTATGCACCTTCCTTAGGAAAAGATGCCTTCTTTAGAATTTTTACATCGGAAAAACAGATATATTAGCTTCAGATAAAGTTTTCTAAATCCTACTCTTAAAATAAATTCTAAATAATACTCTAGTTTTATGCTTTTATTTGCCCACAAATCTTTCACCAACACAGTTTACTTTTACTCTCCTATTGATGGACTGTATATATTGCTTTTACTATCTGAAATTCTATACTTAACCTAGATAGTCTGAATTTTCTTGCTGTCTTCAAGATTCTATCAGACAATACAGCAAATAAAGATGAATAATTATGATTGATATTGAACATGACATATCAACTTTGAACTTAAGCATGAACTTTGAACAATGGAAACACTACAAGTAGATGTTTGGCTAAGGAATTCTTTGGGTTGGGATGCTAACTTCATTAAAAAACTGTTAGATGCAATGCCGCTAAAACAAATTAACAATGTCATCTTCAGCAGTAGTCAAGATTCTGATTTCGTGCATTGTAGATTCATGAGTCTGAAAAACCCAAATTATCCTTTGGTGTATTCATTTAATAAATAACAAATAAATAAGAATGTTTGTTCCTGCTAGCAAATTGGCTATGTCTCATATGTATTCATTTTGTGAATATCTTCTCACTAGCCTGCATCAATAATTTGAAACTCATGGAGTACAGTCGGGTCTCTTATATTGCGGACCCGCGTTCTTAATTGGATTCCGTGAAGCCCTACTTTCGCGTTGACTGGCAGCTCATTAATATGCGAATTTGCCCCGCACCCTCAGTCTGTTTCGGCACTGTGTTGATGTATATCGGTTGCTGTGGTGGCCATGGCGGTGGGGTGGCGAAGCGGCAGAACCCTGGCCATGACCAGGGTGGATGGGGAAGTGGCGGAGCCCAGGCAGCAGTGGCGAAGTGGAGCCATTGTGGCTGTGGCCGGAACGGCACGGGCGGCCAAGCCGCCGCCACTGCTGCCACTGCTGCCACTGCTGCCACTGCCGCCACTGCCGCCACCATCGTCACCACGGCAGGTCATGCATGCGCAGTTCCATAAAGGGGCCTCCTTCATCGCTAAAAAATCATGCCGCTAAGATGTGAAGCCGCAATATGGGGGGTATGAAGTGCAAGTGGGCCAACTGTATTAAGAAATTTTTCTTTGGATGTTTGTCTTATTTATTATATGTTTGGTAGATAATAATTCTATTCTTGTATTGATGATTTAAACATTTAAAAGAGGATAACATTATAATGATTATTTTTATCAGTGTCAAAAGAAATAAAACCAACTGAAACATAATTTGAGTTTAGTATCAAATTCTTTTTAATATTCTTGTATATTGGGATGCAACAGGGATACCTCCATAGGGCCACAATGTTGTTAATGCACATCTGTGTGTGGGAACACAACCAAAGCTCCCAAAGGAATCCACAGTCAAATGTCTGTAAAATCAGCCAGAGCATTGGTGTTCACAAAGGCTTAATGTCAGAGATGAGAGAGCAGTTGGTATCTGATCTGACATGAAGTAAAAGTGGCAATGGCAATCTAATACAACATCAAGCATGACAGAAAAATGTTAAACTTTCAATCACTTTTAATGTCTGAAGCAGCTGGAAGGAGCGAACAGATGCAAACCCAGTCCTTCAAGTCAAAGGATGCAGCATTTGTGACCTAGGGCCAGAAGACTTAAGGCTGCATTTGCTATATTATTGAATCATGTTTCTAGTAAGTTCAGGAACAATATAAACATAGGAACAAACTGCTTATCCCAAGGAGTTTGAACACTAAAGAACTGAGCAAGCATGCATGCGTATCAGAATATGAAGGAAACAACCTTCATGGGAGGGATGGACTATCATCCATGTGATGATGTACGTTAAGTAAGTGATAGGTACACACCATCATGCTCCTAACTTAATTCCTTTAGGGATTCATTGTATGGTGTATTAGATTTGCATGGCAAAGTTCTTGTAGCAGAGAGGCTACTAGGGTGGCTTTCATGAGAAGCTGCTAGAAGCTTCCCTCATGTCTGACAAAGCCAGCTCCAGCTGGCTCCAAGACAGATCCACTGCTCTTCAAGGCCCGTCCCAGGGGTAATGGTGCAATGGTGATAGCACCTCTAGGATAACAGTGTCTAAAAAGTAAACCCTGGGCAAACACAATTGCAGTTAGAAAGAAGACAGAGTATGTGAAAAACACAATGCTGCAAACACCCAGGTCAGTGGGGAAGGAGGGGGAGGAGGTACTGCAGGCACCAGAGCAGAGATTCCCTTGCAACCCATGGAAGACCCTAGGTTGGAACAGGTAAATACCTGAAGGAGGCTGTGACTCCATGAGAAGTTTACACTGGAACAGGTTCCTGAAATGACATGTGGTCCCATGGAGAGATGAGCCCGCTCCAGAGCAGATTTGCTGGTAGAACTTGTACCCTGCGAGGAACCTGTGCTGGAGAAGTCTGCTCCTGACAGACTACAGTCAGTAGAAAGGACCCATGTTTGGAGCAGTTTGTGGAGAACTGTAGCGGGTGAGAAGGACTGGCATTAGAGAAGTCCATGGAGGACTGTCTCTCGTGGGAGGGACCCTACCCTGGAGCAGTGGAAGATTGTGTGAAGTCCTCACCCTGAAGAATAAGGAGCGGCAGAGACAATGTGTGATGAACTGACCACAGCTGCTATTCCCTGTCCCCAGCTCCTCTTGTCAGGAGGAGGTTGAGAAAATAGGGAGTGACGTTGATCCCAGGAAGAAGGCGACTGGGGTGTGGGGGGAGGGGGGAGGGAGGAGGAAGGAGGGCAGAGAGAACATGTTTGTAAGATTTGGTTTTATTTCTTGTTAAACTCCTCCAATTTGATAAGTGAAAAAAAATTTCCCTGAGTTGAGTCTGTTAAGCCGGAGACAGTAACTGCTGAGTGATCTCTCCCCACCCTTGTCTCAACCCATTAACCTTTAATTCTATTTTCTTTCTCCTGTCCAGCTGAGGAGGAGAGTGATAGAATGACTGGTGGGCACCTGGTGTCCAGCCAGGGTCAACCCACCATAGGCAAGTAGGTAGTAGCTACATAAAAATTAGTGGAATAGGAAATCCCACCAACTTCTACTTAATGATGTATTTCCTGAATCTCTGTCTCAATGAGATTTAGATGTGCCTAAACTGCTTCAGCAGTTTATTTAAATTAGGAATTAGGACCCCAGGGCCCACTGTATCAACTCCAAACAAGTTGGCTGCATGTAGGCATTATGTGATTTTGAAAAATGAAACAGGGTCTCATCCAAGAGCTTACAACTCCTTTTTCGTCACTTACCATCCAAAGGTCAGTGTATGTAACATGCAATACAATTAAGGTTTTGAAGACCAAAGAAAATTGCTGTTGTATTCCATATTGTATTTGGAAAAATCTGTGAAATATGGAATAATATTTTTCCTTAAACATACTGGAAAACATCTGTGATAGTCCAACATGGAAAGGTATTTAATGTATCTCTCTGCCTAATTTTTTCTCTTACTCCTTTCTAAAAAGTTTTTATACTTATTGGGTACCAATATTTGAGGTTGGGTGACTCATTGTCTCCTTTCTGAAACTTTCCACATGATCTCCTACTGTTAAGAATTTAGGGTTGCCTATTTCAGACTGACCATTACAAGGATATTTTTTGTTGTTTGTCATCTTTAGAAAATCTGATGCCTAGCTAAAATCCAATATTCCCCTCACCAGGTCACTTTGACATTAAAGCTACCCTCCTCCAAAGTGGCACTCACTCTCCTTTTTTTCCCTTATTCTTTCCATGATCTTTAGGCTCACAGCAGAACATTCTTTAAGAGATGATGATCAGAATTGACACAGGAAATTTCTGCATGGAATGCAGAGTATCTAGTATGAAGATATAGTATGTAGCTTTTTCTTTTTTCCATTGCAAAGCCAAAACACTTTAATTTGCTTTAATTACCATAACATCTAACACAAGTATTTTTCAGAACTCCTTTTATAATAAATTTATTATAATAAGTGAACACTTGCATAGAGGAAGAATTAATCTGACAGATATATCAAGTACTAAAGAATGTTCTATTTAATTTAGATTGATATAGAGAGAGTGTAGCAGCTCAATCAGGAATTTGAGATACTTCCAAATCTTTATCCAGAAATGCATTCTTATTATGGAAATTTTATGGATATAGTAAAATTATATGACATACAAAGGATGAAAATGAGGCGGTGTACTGGTTTTGACTGGGATAAAATGAATTGTCTTTATAGCAGCTCCTATTGGGTTATGGTTTGGATTTTTGACCAAAACAGTGATGATAACACAGTGATATTTTTGTTATTGTTGATCAGTTCTTACAGGATGTCATGGACTTTTCTGTATCTCACATTACCTTGCTAGCAAGTAGGCTGGGGATAAGCAATAAATTTGGAGGGGATACAGCTGGGACAGCTGACCCCTACTGACCAAAGGGATATGCCATATCATATGAAGCCACGTACAACAAAAAAAGCTGGGGGAAGGAGAGGAAGTGGTGGAGCAGTGTTCAGAGGGATGGCATTTTGTCTACCTGAGTAACCAATAGGCATGATGGAGCTTTGCTCTCCTGGGAATGGCTGAACACCTGCCTGCCCCTGGGAAGCAGTGAATGAATTCCTTGTTTTGGTTTGCTTGCAGACACAACTTTTGCTTCATATATTAACCTATCTTCATCTCAGCCCATGAATTTTCTCACTTTTGCCTTCTGATTCTCTTCCTCATCCCACTGCAGTGGGACTGAAGAAGTGGCTGTGCAGGGCCCACAACAAACAGAAAAAGATGGTGTCCCTTATCTCACCAGATATATTTTCATCTGAATTTTTTTCTTTTTTTTTCTTCATTTTTTCAACTCTGTCATTGCTTTCAGTGACATTAGAAGCAAATAAAATGCTCTTAGGGGTTCTATTACAGTCCCAATCCACGGCAAAAGAGTAAAGGACTTGTTAAAGATGAGATTATTCCTTTGATTACAAGCCCTGTCCCGCCTCACAGGAAGAGCCCGCACCGCCCCTCAGCAAAGCAGAGGCACAGCGCATGCGTGCTCTGGGGAACCTCGCAGACCCCGGAAGTCGGACTGCGAAAAAATTGCTTCGCAAATGGGCGGGGTTGTAAAGGAGAAGTCGTGATACAGAGGGGACTTGCTGTATATTACTTTGACCTCCCTAATCTTTATTGGACTAGTCCTTCCTTTTTTAACTTATCAATATAAAATATGACCTTACAGGGACTTTTTGGTACCTTACTAGTTGTTTCTTTTCCCAATTTGAATAATGCTTATGACTGTCCTGGATTCTTTCTCTAATTTTTTCTTGCTTCTTTGTTGGGATTCTTCTGAGGGTACTAGAAACTGCAAAGAATACCCAGGATAGCTTTAAACAATATCATATAATATATTTGCTGTATTGTTTTTCTTTTCCTTTTTAAAAAAATCTATTTTCTTTTTTACTGCTCCTGAGTATTCAGCTGACATTATCACTGAACAGTTTATTATAAGCCCATTCTAAAGATCTCATCCTGTGTGGCAAAAGTAATCTCAGAGCTCATCACCTTGTATGTAAAATTGGTATTGTTTTTCCTCATGTGCATCAGTGTGCATTTACCTACTTTGATTTAATCTGCCATTTCATTATCAGTTTGTTTCTTCTGTGGTTCAGTTGCCCTTGTTTCTATTACCTTGAATAACTAACTATCTCTAGCAAATTTTGTTTTCTCATGACTTCCTTTCTCTGGGTGATTTATGAAAGTGTTGAAAAGACCTGAAACAGCAAAGATCCTGTATGAATCCACTTTATTTATTAGCTAACTAAATTTGTAGTTCAGCCACTAAAACTATATTAGGCTATTTATGCGTTTCCTTGTTAAATTTTCCTCCTCCTTTAATTATACACGTGCTGAATTTTATTCGAGTGCTCATGTATTTCTAAAATATAAAATTTTTAAACACCTTTAGCAGATATGATCAGTCAAGGATATAATTTGACAGACATCCTTGAACTATGTGAGATTTTTTTTTTCTGCTTAGCCAGACTTTCAGTAATTTTACAGAGAAAACTTACAGAGTCTGATGGTTCTCCGGAGATTTTATTGATGTAATATGATGTGATATGAGTGGAAACAGATATCAACAATATAAATAATGTAGTTAGATAGGACTGGCATTGATTATATGTTCAGTTTTCATATTGTGAGGTTTTGGACATTGTTCATGTGAGTAGTTGATCCTAAAGTTCAATGAAACTATTAGAAAGACTTGAATTATCTTCATTTCAGATGCATGATTATACTTTAATGAAGAAAATGTCTCCCGATCTAGAGGTATAAACAAATTAGATATTCTTAGGAAATCCATTGAGATAGTATTTAAAATTTTAGATTCAGTTGCAAAAATCACACACAGAATCACACACAGAATATTATGAGTTGGAAGGGACCCACAAGGATCATCTAGTCCAACTCACCATCTAACACCCGTGCAGAGACCGAGAGCACATCCCAGAGCGTAACACCAACCTAGATCCCTCACAGTCTAGCAGGCCACTCCGAGCCGGAAGGGGCCCAGAATCATCCAGCCCTACACCCCCCAGCTAGACCATGTCAC
>WEKX01011182.1:34352-56811 GCA_013390025.1 Pitta sordida
TGTAAGGTCACCGGGATTTGCCCAAACAATTCCCATTGCTGTCTGTTGTTAACACTTTTACAAAACCAACAAAACAGAGAAACAGAAACATTTTATGTCAACAATAATATTTTCATTAAGATTGAAACATCCTACAGGAACTTACTGAACTCATCTAAATTTCAGATAGGAAGGGGTACTATCTTTTTTTAATTTCTATATGACATTAAAAGACTAGATTTAAAACTGTAAGCATGTTACTGGTGCTGCATCATGTCCTGCTTTATTTTTATGCTAGCAAAACAAGGTAGTTTTTCATTATGAAAGTAAATAATGAAAAGGAATAGTTTCAAACCAGAATTACTTTAGAATAATCATTATGCAATGATTCATAATCACAGATTCAGAGGAGTTTCTGCAGAGTCTTTAGTCTTTTATGTTTGGGCTTTTTAAGCTGCTGCAATGTGTTCTGTATGCTCAGTGGAACACAACCTGTTTTCTACTAAGTTTTATATTGACAAAACTAAATATTCAAAATATTTTCCAAACTCCTGTAAACTTCACAGTGTATTTAACACTAGTAAAAGGTGCAGAAAATAACTTACAGTTCCAGCTCTCACGACTTACTATAGAGAAACTGTGAGAATGAAGTCCCCATGACTTTTAGTGGGTATCCCAAAGATTTTTAAGAATTTCAAACCAGTTTTCTCTATATTTACATATCTGCTGGCTTTGGTGTACCAAACCAAACAACCTCTGTTTGGCTGAAGCACTTATTCCATGAAAGCATCTTATGCTAGCCTGAAGGAATAAAGATCAGAAAAATTCAGAACCCTGCTATCATTGAAAAGATTAGAAAAATTCACAATTCTGCTATCAGTGACACTTTATTTTAATAGCTGTCTAGAAATCTGTGTGTCATTTGCCATTTGAATTGGCCGTCATCTTCTAAGCACTTATTCTTGTCATGCCTTTCTCTACTAGACTAACTAGTTTTTAAGATCCTAATATTTTTAGTACCTGATGTCTGAAGTATTTATATAGTGCATTCAATACACCTCTTAATATCTTTTTTGATAAGCTGAGTTGAGCGGTGCCATCTGCAGAAATGCATTTTCTACTCTACAAGTAATATTTGTCACTCTCTGTCTTCTCTCTATTTTTTTCATCTCTTTTTACAAAATGTGGGCTATATATGCTATTCTGATAAATCTCACTGCTATCACATACACCTAACTACTAGCGCCTTCTTTATACAACCTTAAATTACATTGTCATTTTTTGCAGCACAGTTGCACTGACATTTCTGTCAAATTGTCTGTATGTTGTACATCTGCTGTTCTTATGGTACAGTCTTAATTCTGCCAATTATGAATTCTCCTCCTCGCTGTATAAGTTTTCATTTTACAAACCTAAATTTATTTTGTTTGATTCACTTCAATCCTATTCTGTTTACTGCTATTTCAGTTGCTTTTTCCTTGGTGGAATTTAAGGTATAAATATTGGTTTGATTCTTGTTTAGAGATATGGAATCAAAATTATAAATAAGACTCTGGTACAGAAAGCTGTGTATTTTAATAACTAGCTTTATCAGAAAATAAAAAAAAAATAGGGTTTTATTTTGCAAATCCTATTCGTCTTTCTGTAGTTCAAAAAGTACATTTCCATAGTTTTGAATCACAAGCTATGGAAATATTCAGGTTTGCACATGAACTTTCTGGTTCCCACATGAATCTTCAAGGTTTTTTTTACTTTTTTACTTTGGATTTTTGTAAATTTTAAAATATTTTACACAAAATGCTACATAAATTTTTGGATGCATTTAGTTGAGGTTTTATGGAGGTCTTTGAGGTGGTTGCTTTTGTGATGAGCCTGAATAAACTTCATGCTTGGGTAGTCAAAACCCTGCCTAAATAAGGAAAGTGTTAAAGTTCCATTGAAGTGGAACTGATAGCTCTGTTATAGTATCATACTTTAAAAAAAACCCCAGCTGCATGCAGTTAGGCCAAACGGACAAACAGTTTTACCTTCTAATTTTTCACCAATGCGTATTACATAACACTGTATTTGTTAAAAGTATTTTTATTGTCTTGAAAAAATGAATGCTGCAGTTGACAATGGCAGCTATAAGTAAGACAGAGCTTGCCAAAAAAAAAGCAGACATTTTGAAATTTCTTTTCGAGCATCAGGCTTATCCTTCTGGTATCTGTTTTAATGACATTCAAAATGTTTCGTGCAGCACTTAATGCCAGTCCATTGTGGATCCTTTGCCTTTAAATAGCAATCTGTTCTCTTCTAGGTTAAAGTATAGAATCCCACAGGTCTACCTGGTCACAATGATACAATGCAAAGTATGCACAAATTACATTAGGTCTAAGCATAAAACAATTCTAATGCCATCTATAAAACCATTCTTGGGAAATACTTCCTGTGATGTGACACCCTAGTGAAATTTAGGGGTCACAATTCTTTTGTAATAAAATGTCAAGAAAAAGCATAAAAACACACCAAGAAAGAACTTCTGGTATGTTACTAGTCAATCCTTAAACACACAATCTTTCTCAAATTTAAATAATAATTTTTTTTTAAAGTTAGAATGACTCTGGCATTTTTATGGGATTTTGAAGGGGGTTTTGTTGGTTAGTTGTTTTTTTCCTGGGGTAGAATGGTTAGAAACGCACAGTTTAAGAATAAATGTTTGTTATCATCCTTTTTTGTACCAACATTTCACTTCTATGCTTTGACCTTCTCCCTTTTCCATGACGTATTTACTGAAACCAATATGTCAACTAGAATTGTATATATATTAATAAATAATCAGCCTACCCTTAAACACTGCTTCATGTTGAGTTGCCCTTTGAAGGAAACAAGACAAATTTGATGAAATTCTGTTCTCACATAACTCAGAATTATACCATTTTTTTCTGGAAATAATTTAATCAGTAATAGTGAATAAAATTAATTAAATAGATCATTTGAAGATGAGCATATATAGAGATGTTTACTTAGAGACAGTCTGGGTTTCTGACTGTGATAACTATAATCTTATATTCTCTTTTATTTTTCTTTCTCTCCACATTTCTTACTTGGAAACCAGAATATTACATCTCATACAGGCAAGAGACCATAGTATAAATGTGTATTGAAAGTATTCATTATTATAAAAACAGTATTTTTCCATAAGAGTTGATACTATGAAAAATCTGCCAATACTCTTTACAAGAGTTCGTTTAGAAGCCAAAATATGGAGCTGAATTGGATCTCCCATTTGAATATCTTTAATGGCATTTGCCTTAAGGCTGTGTTGTAAGCTGTAACATCTAAAGCAGGCAAGTCTTAGAAGCATTCTTCCTCACTCACCGTAGACGATAAGTGACTTTTTTTATTAAAGAAAAAAAAAAAGAAATGTAAGATGATGCTTAGTGACATGGTCTAGCTGGGGGGTGCANTTTAGAAGTATTCTTCCTCACTCACCGTAGATGATAAGTGACATTTTTATTAAAGAAAAAAATCTGTGTGTAATGATTAAAAAAAAAATTTCTTCATCAACATCAACTCCTTTAGAGTTATGGATGCATCTGTATTGCAGTGTTTATGTTCATTTTTTTACCCTTCAAGTCACAAAATGAAGGTTTCCAAGACTTTATGAAAAGCCTCTCTTCTCACCTGCTTATTCTCAAACCTTGATTGAACTGACTAATATTCTCCAACCATTGAACAAAAATTTATATTATCCCTTGAATAATTCCATCAATATATTCCATTAAGTATAAAATCAGTCAATTAGCAAAATATTTGTTAGTCTATTTGAACATATTTTTATTCTAATCTTGAGTAATATGCAAGAATTTTTTTCCATTTTAAATGTTATGCAGATGAAAGAAGTTTTCAATGTAAATTTTTTAAGAAAGGAATGTATGTACTTGACAATAGAACAGTTTCTTTTAATCTTAAAATTGCTCAGGATACTAATACTTCTCTGTTCTAATGCAATCAATTTGAATGAAAATAATTTATTCTATTAAAGTAGAACGCTAAGTAAAACTTGCTAATCTGCAGAAATGCATTTAGTTGCTTAAAACTCTGCTGTAAACTCATTTAGAGTACATTGTAAGTTGAAAACAATTATATATGTGGTTGAGGGTAGGGACTGAAAAATACCTGTTGTAAAATATAGAAAGTGTATGATAATTTTATAGATAATAATAAAGATTCGTGGTTTAGGTTTTTTCCTCACCTGTAGACCCAGAATTTGAGATTTTCTCTTCAAGGAATTCTGGCACAAATTCGTGAAATCTGTGAAAAGTTCTGCATATACATGGGTCGGATTTCTTTCATGTATTAATATTAATAAATATTCATCACAGTTAGATGAATATTCATGCCCAATATGCTCTGCTCTATCAGGTGAAAAAAAATCTTGCCTTTACTGCAGCAAGAGCTAAATCAAGACCCAGGTTTTCTTTAGTCATTTGCCTGTAGTTGGCACTTGATCCAGACTTAGCTAACCATCCCACATGCCAGTAACAAGTTCCTGTGCATCTCTTTAGTGAGCCCAGTGCCTGTGTCTGCATATGTGTATATAAAGACAATGGCATTTTATTTCATCCCAACATTAAGCCTCCATTTCCTTTGGGAAGCACTGTAGACACATGTACATGCACTACTTTTCCTGAGAAATGACACCAGAACGAGAGGACATGGCCTTAAGCTACACCAGGGGAGGTTTAGACTGAATGTTAGGAAGAGGTTATTCACAGAGAGAGTAATCGCTCATTGGGATGGTCTGCCCAGGAAGGTGGGTTTTGTAGAGAATGAAGGCAGAAATTATTCACGTTTCTATGAATATAGATATTTCTGACTAATAAAGCCAGAAGGAACTAAGAACTGCTTCATCCTTTCTCTTCATGCTTCATTGCATTTCTTATAAAGTGGTAAAAATGATTTCCTACCTTGCTCTTCAGAAGAGTTTCACTGAGCTGAATGCTTGTAATACAGTACTACACCAGGCATGTGGTGATAAGGTCCATGTACTGGACCCTTCTCTCCAATCCAGATTGCCAGTACCAGAATCATAGCCCTTGTTTACTTTGCAAGGAGGCTTAAACTGCTGCACTAAACCTTAAAATCCCAGTCTGTTAACCACTCTAATTATGCATGCTAATGATCCTGCTCAGACTGATTTATTCTTAGTGAAACACCAAGGTGGGCGAGCTGGACCAGATTAACCATACAAGTCTAGTCCCTGCAGGTTGGGCATAGACAAGGAGTCTTAGAAGGAAGAGGACTAGCTTATACTCAGCCCTGCAACAGAAGCACAGGCAGAGGAAAGGCACATATACAGCTCTAGGTAAACTTTAGCTTAGCCAGTTTAATGTCACTGATAATCCCTTCAGCAGTCGTCTCCTCAGTTATCCTACAGTCCAACTGAATGGGCTTGTAAACAGAAAATAGCAACTTGTGGAAGTGACTAGCATTCGTCTGCTAGTCACCAGCTCTGCTCATATGCGTTTCAAAACCCTTATCTGACCAGTGCTGACATATGGAGCTACTCAGGGATGAATCATGAAGGAAACATATGGATAAAACATTTATGGCATTAAGATTCTTACTGAAGCAGAAGGTGGCCAGTGTAGGCCTATAGGGATGATTCACAGAGTCACCCCTATGCTTTCTTGAGGGTGAAAGGAAACTTGATTCCATTTAATGTCATATTTGCAAACTCACCCCTGCTTTTATACCCATTTAAAAAGTTCAAGATAAGATTGCTTGGAGAAAAGCAGCATGACTTGGTAATTAAGGTGCAGGATTAGCTTGTTTAGCTGATGGCATTCCTTCAAACCACAATGATCAAACCTTACATCTTTCCAGATGTAGAGTTACCAAAGCAATTTTATGCACAGCAAGGTTGCAGATTTATGTACCTTCCCCAGGCTGTATTCTGATTACTGAAGTCATCTAGTCTCCAGCTGCCGAATTTTTTTCAAAAAGCCTGCTCAATATCTGACATTTAAAAAAAAAAATATGCAGAAAAAAAGTTCAGGGCTCTGCCTTCCACTGAGGATGTCAACATCTGCCATGTTAAACCTAAGAAAACTCTCATAAATTAAGGCGTGTGCTTTTTTATATCATAAGCAATCTACAAAGCCCTCTTGCTCCTGTTGTAGTGGAAGTGGCTGAAACAAGGACAGGGCAGCGATGAATACACTGTCTGTAATGCTTGTCCTCTGATCTACTTACTCCCTGCTTTCCTGCTGCTGGGGATGAAATGACATGCTCTGTGAGAATGGTTTTCAAGTGGCCCTGAACTGGAATTGTTAGTTCTGATGCAAACTAAAAAGTTTAGACAAGGCAGCTGTTGGCATCTAGCATATTTTTTAGCACGAATGCATGAATTTGAAAGCTGTTTCCTTCCGTCTTTGAGGAAAATCACAGCTGACCATGACAAATTGGTATAACAGATGCGTTATAAGTAGGAATACAATACACACATGAAAATCTTAGGCAGAAATTTCCTGAAGCTTCTTTGATATTGCTGAATATGCATTTATATGTATGTAAGTTATATATAGTTCATGCTGTATCTGAATTTGTGCATCTAATCCATATGCAGTAGTCATAATACAGTCACACAACATGATGCACATTCATTATATATGCAGTGATAAATATATATCTGTATAACATACCTATGTGGTAACCACAATTTAATTTAGCTTCCTTTTTTTCTTTCAGACTCTTGTTTGTTGATTTCAGTTGCAGTCATGCTATTTCTTCCTCCAAAAATATATTCCCTTAAAACTTAAGGGATCAATAAAGTAAGTAAAAGTTCAGACTAACTTTTAATTAATTAATTTTTCTGAAAGAAGAATGCAAATATTTCTTAATAATTCATTAATTTCAAAATATTTGGCAAGATTTGGTTTTAATGTTATAAGTTTGGGAATTGGCTATTTTTTTGCCAGAGAGTGGGTTGTTTTGGTTCGGTTTTTAAATAAGTAACAGAAAACTTCCTACCACATTGTTTTAGCTTGTGTGCAACAAATAATCTCAGATTTTACTATCCCTCAAACATCCAGTTTTTTGAGCAGAGTTTCCAAAACATTAGCCTCAACCTTGAAACGAGATCCATCTACAGATGGGAACTGCTGAAATCCCTCCAGAGATCTTTCAGTCTTATCCCTTTTGTTAGGGAGCTGTGCACAGAGTCACACAGGCGTGGGACTATAAACGGCATGGCGAGCTGGGGGCACCACGTGCCCTCCCCGCGGGGCAGGGCCACTCCCACCGCACAGGGAGCACCAGCGCCACCCGTCGGCAAAGCAGAGGCACTGCGCATGCGTTGACTGGGAAGCTCCGTGAATCACTGAGGCAGATTCACAGGGAAAATTTCTCGCAAACCAGCAAGGTCACAATGGAGAGGTCGCAATGCAGCGAGGCATGACTGTAATTGCTGGCAAAGTGTTTTGCCAATGAATGTCAATCTAGTATTGCTTCCAAGTTTGAAACAGTCCAAAATTTTCAGTCTTTTAAACATTGCTACCCCAGCGAATTCTAATCTGTGATTATCAATTATGTTGGTAAACATTGCTAAGAAAGAGGTATCTTAGACTGAGCTTAAAATTCTGGCAATGAAGTAGCTTCTGGTTAAGTAAGAATGCATACAAATGTGTGTAGGTCTGCTTGTGTAAGATTGCATAGAGACACTGTAGGAATGGTGCTTTTTAAAGGCAGTAGGCCTCCAATCTCTGATAGATCAAAAGAACACTGATACAACACAATTTTTTCTAGACAAACAAAAATGCTACAAATTCACAACATGATTTAAATATAACTTGTACATTTGTTTTGTCTGAATAAGATATTGCACTGGAATATCTCAGAAGAAACAAAACCAAAAGAAATCTAGCAAACCATATTTTTTTTAATATGGCTCCCTTTGATATAACTAGGTTTGTTCTTCAGTTAGGTTCAACCTTCTGAACAGACAAATATTTATGAATATTTATAAATATTTATGAAATACAAAAAATAATATTATTGTGGAGTAAAACCAATAATTTTTCATTTAAACAACCTTTTTTATAAATACATAGCTTTCTAATGATTTATACTTGTTTTGGGGTTGTACCTTTTGTTTTAGAAACAAGTTGAACATGGGCTATTAGAGGTCTTATTGGAAACCTGCCTCTTCTACCACCCTTATATGTTTTCTGATTTGCAGAAATGTTTTAAATATACAGTAATTCCTCAAATTTTGTGTGGGGTCAGCTCGAGAAAGATGACGCAGCAACCAAAATCCATGAAGTAGCAATAAATAGGGTAAATGCGGTAAAGCCAGAGATAAAAAAACCATGATGTATTGTAGACACAAATGGTGAACTCCAAAGTAGTGAAGGATTACTGTAATTGCTACTGGTCATACCATGTTCTTTGTAGTGTAAAAATTATTTCTTTTTAACAGTTAATATAATGACAGGCTTTTTTTTAATGTTACTGAATCTACAAAGCTGTAATATAGTAAAGAAAAATTAACTTTGTAAGTATCTAGGAAAATGCTCCTTAACTTCAGTAGCCTATAAGCAAGCATCAATCTCTTAATGAGTGATTTAGTAAAGGTTCTTTGGGGGAAAAAAAGAAAAAAGAGAAAGGAATGAAACAATACTTAAATTTTAAACAATAAATATATTAATATAGTCAGCACGTCTGTTATGCAAAGTTTTAGTTAAGTATAGTTTGCAATAAAGGAAAATTCTAGTGTTGATTGAAAACAGACAGTTCAGAGCTCTTAATATAAAGTTAACCAATTAAATCCAATTACATGGAAAGTGTTCATGTATAAAACCACTGTGACTGCACTCACTCAATCATGACATTCCTTCTGAAATTTCAGTAACTGAATGGTTATCAAATATTTAAAATTAAATCATTGAGCTACAAATGTTGGCACAAACTAAGTAAGTTTATACTACAATATAAAACCTGATAAACCTTATAAAAGTATATATAGCTCATTGCTTTATAAAAGAATCTTATATCTCATAAAAGAATAATTATACCTTATAAAAGAATCATATATGTTTTTCCCCTCATTACTTTTCCTCTCTAAATTAAGGGAAAAAATTTAACTCCAGAAACGATGGATCAAAAATACACCAATACTAGGGTCAAAATATTTCTGAGCTGTGAATTGCAGAAGTTGTTCTTGTATTTGTATGTATCCATCCTTGACCAATGCTGCAGATAGGAATCGCAACAGGTGAGTCTCTGTTCTGACTCTTCTTTTCTACTGATCTTTCATAGCTAATATCTCCTGACTTGTATAGAACTACTCTTGTATTCTATGTTTTTTGATATATTTACCAACTTTGTTTTAATAAACGGAGGTTATTTTATGATTGGCAAGGTATTCACCTTAAGAAATATGATCATATTAATAAGAATATTCTTTCTCTGAGTCTGTTATGCTTTTCCACAAATACGAACAGCCCTGTCAGAATATGAAGCATATACAGCATTGTCAGAATATTACAGGCTAGCCACACAAGCTTGACTTGTTTATGAAATCCAAGTCTTAATTTAGTTCTCTATAGACAAAAACAATAAAACCTGTCAAGAATATGTTCATTTCCATGTGATATTATCACTTTTGTAAAAAAAACAACAACAACAAGAATTTAGTTCTCTTTCCAGAAGGTCAACAAAAATTGCAATTGTATGCATCATGCTGCTCTGATGCTCTTCTGCAATTATAAATGAAAATTTATGTTCTCCGAGTGGCATAATCATAAAAAGTCACTAGCTAGCATAACAATAACAAAATAGTGGATGAGGTTATAAAACTAGGAGTGTGCTAAACATAGTGAATTAATTTTCAGTTTATTGACTATACAAAAGTCTTTCTGAATCTTTCATTAAATATTACATTTACTTATAAAATAATTTCAAGGAACTAGTATAAATAACAGTTTTTTAGAAATATTTTCATGTGGCAGTCTATTTGGCTGCATGTTGCATTGATTTTCATGTCTGAGGTGGAGAGAAAAAGATAGCCGTAAGGAGCACAAAGCTATTAAGCTAAGTAATCTGAGGAAACATAGCCATACATCAAGAACTGTATCTACAGATGCTGTTTGTATCAATGCATGAACACATTTTTAATCATTAAATGAGCACTTTTATGTGAAAAAACACAAACAAACTACCTGGTCTTCCTTCAATTCTTTCTTCAGTTACTTGTTATTTTGAGCTGTGACAGAGACAGGCACTGAACAATATGCTCAGTCTTCTATCATCTTCATGTTTAAAGTAACCTCACATTCTTTTTTAAACTGTTGCAATGGAACTAAAAAATAATATAAGTCTTTATGCTTTGTCTTAGCTTATTTGAAATTTTATGTTTTCTGAATTCAGTGTTTTCTGAAATTTTGGGTACTCAAGTTGACCAATTTATTTTACAAGCAAATACAGTAGTTAAACAGAAGAATCCTAACTAGTGCGTTGCAATATTGCTTTACAGTTAGTTGTGTGTGCATGGCAACATCCCCCTCACTCCAAAATGCACTTGGCAACTCGCAGGACTTGCTATTATAATAAACAGCTGGTTTTGATTATCATATACCTCACTCAGTAACATTGAAATTTGGATTCTGATTGATTTTCTTTTTTAACATGGTTGACCAATTTTTTGTAATGGAATTGAGGAAAACAAGTAGCATAAATTTGATTAGGGTGGGCTTGAAAAGAAGCTGACTGCTGATCTCTTTTCTGTATTTCCTCCTGTATTCATATTATTAATTTTTTCCTGGGCATACCTCAAGGAAAATCCATTCACACCACAAAACACTCTAATTTTACTGTGATGAAAGCCAAGCTTTGAACATTTTACCTCGGTATAGGTAAAAGATGAATGAAAAATTAATTATTATCAACTGTTCATACCTTGTTTTTAATTTATTATCTCAGAGCACATATAATAAAATCCTCTGGAATTAAAAGACTAATACTTCACTGCCACTTAATATAACAAGTAAGCTGTTATATTATAAAGGTGGTGTTACACCACAAGGCCATAACTGGAGATCAATAGATAAGGATCTAATCTCACCTTTGAAAAAGTTAGCATCTAAATACAATTTTTCGAGGGACAGAACTCTGATTGATGTACAGGAGGATGGTGAAGGGACTGGAGGGCAGGCCCTNTTCCCATTTCCTGGCTGCCCCAGAAGAGTATTACTCCAATAGGACTCTAGAGTAAACTTTTCCCCACAAAAATTCTTCCTTTCTGTTCTTTGAACCATCCAGTAGTTTACCAGAGATGAGGTATGATTTGCAACACAAGGGACAGAAAAATAGGATGAGTCTGCAGACCTGTGAGATTGTCTGAGCTCTGAGGCTCTTATTATGAACTTCCTAAGGAGAATTGCTGCATGTTGTGAGGAAGATAAAACCTGGAGTTAGTGCTCTTCCTGGATGCGAAGGCATATACATCAACTGCCCTGGAAAACAAATACAGTTTTTCTTTTCTTACTTCAAAGAAACTGTGGTCTTGAAATCCTAAAATAAAAGGCAGAGGTCATGGGCGATAAATTAGAGGCAAAATTGTCACCTAAGCCTCCCTTACAATACTCAAAAGTCCACAGCCTCAGGCTGCTCAACAGATAATCCACTGCTGTAAGGACAGATTTACTTCTTACCAGGAAGGGAATAAATAGGAGTCCCGAAGGCTCAGCTTTTCTGGAGGAACTTCTCTAATTCCAACACTGCAAAACTGCTGAGGATGGCTGCCCTCCCTTTTGGCTTGCTATCTGAGGGAAAGCTCTTGGTCCAGCTTACTCTGAAGGCAGAGGACCAGGAATCCCCACAGCATGGATACACAGCAGGTCTGGCTCACCACGACACTATGTTGCACAGAGAAAGGCCACTCTACTGACAGTCATCTAAGGTGTGATTTTACTGTCAAAAGCTTCTGAACAGCTTAAACCAAACCTACACTTATTACAAAAAAGCAAGTCTACAGTCAAACAACATTCAATCAGCACTTTTTTGGTGTCACTGTGTTTCCTGATGTCAGGGGCCTGGACCTCCCCGTGAATGTCTCTGGATCTCTTCGGCTCTTGTTTGGGTACTGCACTCATAACAATGAGGACACTGTCACCCTTGGCTCTATCACCCTTCCTCTGGAGTGTTGCTAGGGCTGCTGCTACCCGAAAACTACTTGTTTCGGCCTTCAGACTGTTTCACTGTGTATTTTGTTAACATTGAGCTGTGTCAAATGAAACAATTTGATATTAGAAAGACAATGGTTTCCCTCCTTGCATTTCCTGGAAACTTCCTATCTGGATTGTTTTGAGACCCGCAGTACTGGCTGAAGAGCAATGTTGGCTGAAGAGCAATGCCTTCCATTGAGCCTGTGAAGTGTGCTGCTGCAGCTTTCAGTGTGTTTCAAAAGGCTTTCCAGAATCTTTATTCGTCTTGCCAGAACCAGTTCCCATCTCCTGAAATTCTGCGTTTCTATATGTCATGCCATTATTGAAGCTATCTCTGAAGATGGTCTGGGGATCTTGGAAGACATTACCACAGAAATATGCCCCTGCTGAATCTTGTAAACAATTGCTTTAGCTGACCACATACACAGACCACAAGAATGAGGGGTTCAGCTTCTGGCATTTTTAAAGGCCTCTTGAGACTTAATCATTCATTGAAGTCATTAATCTGTCAGACCCAAGCAAGTAAGGCACAGGCAGATGACACTATGGGATAAAATCACTGAGTCTGCAAGAAGCTGGCTAGCAGAATGAGGCTTCCTTGGGGCCGAATCCAATTTCATCCTTTTACTCCAATTATCAGGCATTGAAGCAGCTAGGTCTAAAAGAGTTCCCACAGAGAGGGTGAGAATTAGAAAAGTATTAGAAGAGAATAGACGAGGACAGTACAGGCCCATGAAGGCTTTGAGTTCCTTCTCTGACACTGCCAGCCAAGTGTTGATACTACAGAATCACAGAATATTCCAAGTTGGAAGGGACCCACAAGGATCATAGAGTCCAATTCCCAAGTGAACACCCGTACAGGGATTGAACTCACAACCCTGGTGTCATGAACACCATGTTTTATCTATCTGAGCTAATCTCAAAGTCATGTCATCATAATTTCTTTTTTTATTTTTCTATAACCTAACTACTTATCCCATCATCCTGTTATCTAGATCACGACAATGAGTACCTCATCCAGTCTTTTCTTAAACATCTCTAGGGATGGAGACTCCACCACCTCCCTGGGCAGACTCTTCCACTGAGGGATCACTCTCTCTGTGAAAAAGCTCTTCTGAACATCCAGTCTAAACCTCCCCTGGCGCAGCTTAAGGCCATGTCCTCTAGTTCTGGTGCTGGCAGCCTGAGAGAAGAGATTTATGTCCACCCGACTGCAACCTCCCTTCAGGTAGTTGTAAACAGCAATGAAGTCACCTCTGAGCCTCCTCCTCAGGTTGAACAAGCCCAGCTCTTGCAGTCACTCCCCATAGGTCTTGTTCTACAGTCCTTTCACCATCCTCATTGCCCTTCTCTGGACCCTCTCAAGCAGTTCAACATCTTTCTTAAGCTGGGGATCCCAGAACTGGACGCAGTATTCCAGGTATGGTCTGACTAGAGAAGAGTATAGGGGAAGAATAAGATCAGAGACATCTAGGAAAACAAATCTTCCTGAGAATCAGAGAAAGAACTAGGACATTCCTCAGAAATCTTCCAGCATTGGAAGTCACTGCATTCTGTGACAGACCTGCAGGTTTCTTACCTGGTTTTCTAGCTAGGCACCTATCATACACAGATAGGCTTGTACAAGCTGCAGCCAACTTCATACATATGCATTTGATGTGGGCACTTCTTGCACAGAGTCCTGATACTTTACTATATATGGAAAACATAACATCCCAAATTTAGCCATGTATTGTTTTTCTACAAGTGTATGTTAACTTCTGTGTCTGGAAATCTAGTTTTTCATTTACTTCCTCAACAGAGTGATTGTTTTGTTCAGTTAGTTAAATTCTATTATGTGTTTTGTTTTACAATTTCAGTTGAAAATCACAAGCCTTTTTTTTCCCCCACACAGACTGTATGATGGCAGTAAGGAGGAGAATAAATTACTTTTCTGTAGTGGTATTTGTGTGATGGAATGGGGAGAATCTGGCCACTATAATTGCTGTTCTTGACTGGCTGTAGCATTAAATAGCAGCAAGTTCTTTCCTTTCTTTATACTTTATTGAGTAGATGAGATTCATTGATTTACTTTCCCTCCTGATTTGCTTTGTGCACATATTACACTCCCTTCCTTTCTATTTGCTTTCTTTGTGAAGAGTTCAATTCTACTTTATGTTCAGAGATTATTTTTTCATGACTTTTGAAGTTTAGTGAGGTCACTAGTCAGGTTCCGTCTGCTATTGTAATATCTGGAAAAGCAATATTTCTCAGTTTTCTCTTTGTATTTACTGTCAGGTTTTACTCTGTATTGAGCATAGCTTTAGGAAATGACTTGTGTTTATTTCAAACACATCTGGTGATAGGGAAAGCTTTCAGTGGTTTACAGGTAAAAATGACCTTGTACTTGGACTGCCATTGTCTTGTACACTGTGGCAGTCCAAAGCCCAAACAAAGGAAAACCAAATATGTGAAAGATTGCACATGGAGTTCAGAAAGGAAAATTCACTAGTGTCAATGCCCAATTTTTGCTTCACATGACCTGTATTATTAAATAAAATAAAAATATTAAAATATTTTTTGAGCCCTGACGCAGACAGGTTCTGATTGATTTGGCTGAAACTGATGACTGTCTTTTCAGCTACAGAAAATGTTTACATTTCCTCTTCTGTTGTTCATGTTCATTTATCTGTGAATAGAAAATAATAGGCAAATAGAACTAAAAAAGGGAAGCCAATAATCAATCCTAACCTGCAGAATAGCTGCAAAATTCAGCAAAGTTTTCCTAATGCTATTTAAAATGCTCTAGCAAAGTAATTGCTTTTTGAAGCCAATTTCAGAGGCAGCTATTTCACAGCACTTACTTCCAATTTTTCAATCAACAAGAAACCCAACTATTTGGTTGGATAGCAACTTGTAAAGAGTAGTCTTTTACATGACAGCACACAACTATTTACAGCACAAGTTTAATTATCAAACATCTGGTTTCCATAGCAGCAGAAGGCCATCTATTATACAAAAATAACTTGTACATTCATTTCAAGGCTGAAGCATATCTAACTAACATGCAAGCTCCCAAAGCTTGGACTAAACCAGATCAAAGTTGTAGCCATGAAGTGCTACCTTTGCATATGCGGTCACCCCAAAACCATCTAAAAAGTGGTGTCATTTTAATATTTGTTTTCAGTAAAGACTTTCTTGTATTTAAATCAAAAGATAGGATAAATAAATAAATTTGCAGCTAGAGAAAATGTCGGAAACTTCTCGTTTTGATTTGTTGATAGACAATTCCCAATGCATGGCAATTCATGAGTTGTTTTCTAATTATTAGTCCTTTGTGGGGGACAAAAACACAGTGAGAAGCCTCATTGAAAGTCATATTCTAACTTTAGACAGCCATTATTGAAGCAAAATTACTGTTAAAGTATTTTTATTCAGGGTTATTTTTTTGAAACTGGATATTCAGCATCTGAATTCCTACTTTGCAGGGGTTTTACATCAGTAATTGCTGTAAGGCGTATAGCCACAGAATATATTAAATGCAAATTCAGCAATTCTAAGCTCGGCAAAAGAAAAACATGGACTCGAGCTGCTCAGGCATTAACATTTATTTCATAATACTACATAAATGATTGAAAATTAATTTTTTAGTCCAAATAAAAAAATTTCTCTGGTTTACACCATGTGAGGTCATATTGTATAACTGGAATGGTCAGATCTTATCTTAAAATTGTATTAAGAACACTTCTATAACGAAAACAAGAATTGGCCCTTGTCAGAATGATATCAATTAGCTGCAAAAACTATATTTAGGATTTCAGCACTTGGACTCACATTATGTTTATATCTAATAAAATTCCTTTTTGAGTAGTACTGGTCAGATTTCAAAGTCGTACCATAGCAACAATGTAACTCCACTTTCTCATTCACTCTTCTAAGTTACCAGTATTGTAGCCCAGAAAATTATCAGGTTTTGAAATGCACTCTGATGTACAACACATCCACACTCTAATGGTCAGAGTAGAAAAATTAGTTGTAGATTGCATTCCTTTCATGCAGAAAAATTAGTTAACTGCTGTCTCCTGTCCAAGCTTTCCTGTGTATATGGTGTGTGTGAGCAGGGAAGGCAGGAGTATGAAATCAAAGTCTTCATTTTGCATCAACAGCTTCAGATAATTTTAGCTGCAGAAAGTTGCATGCAAGGAAAGCAGTAATACAGTTCTGAAACATTTAGTATATTGCAGACCAAAAGCAACACCTTTAAAGGCATCAAGAAATGAACTGGAAATGAAACTGTTGGTAGTAGAGTAGAACATCCTCTTTGCCATGCAAAAAACAGACATATTTTACACTTTGTGTAATAGATGGCAAAGGTAAACAGGCTTCAAGAGGAGTTTTTACCGATTCATGTTGGAAGGAGGAAAACATACTTTATATAGCAGTAATTGCATCTGAAAAATGTACACTGTGGTTTGTTTGCTAAATGGAAATACACCTTACCATTGGATACTGACATGAATTATAATTCAAGAAAAAGTATTGCAAGTAAAAACTTTGCCCCTCGACATTTTGAATTGATCAAGAAACAATATTTTACTCAACAGTTTACAAGTTCTTTTCCAAACAAAGGAGCAAAAATGTGGAGTATGAGTACCAAGTACTGTATTTATCCATGCGTTCATCAAGACAGCTAATGCTACTGCTAGTCTTTTCTGGTGTCTCTTTTGAATGCTAACAGTGTCTGGCCTTGGCTGAAGTGAATCTCAGGCAACAATGTCCATTCCATCTGCAGTCTTCAATAGGTAGGAAAGAGCTGACAGTCCTCACTGTCTTTTCTGATGAAATAGAGTTGTAGAGCTGAGTGTCAGTGGCTTAGCTTCCACAGCTGGTGACAAAGATTGGAAGGGATAAGTAGTAAAAATAGAGATTATTTAGAAGGCTAAAGTCCAGCCAAATCTTGTCTTTCAGAGATATTCCAGAGCTTTAAAATTCAAAAGTCTCAATCTTTTGAGAGAGAATGAGGTAAACTGAAAATGGTACAGGACATATTTGTTCTCATGATGACAATCTGATGGAAATAGAAAAGGAAATTAACTCATTCTTCTCATTAAGTGAAGATCGAACTAGTGTATTAACTTCTAAATGCTGAAGCTTTTAAGTAAACGAAATTGAACCTGAAGTAAGGTGTTACACATTTGTTAATACAGTTAAGACATTCTTGTTGAGACCAGCGAAATATTTGTGGCATGCTATTTTCCACCAGTTAATGGCATGTTATTTTTAATACGTTGTAACTTTTAAATAATTGTAACAATTAGACAAATCTGCAATTAATGTTTCTCCATTTCCATAAATAGTTAATTAAAATTACTGCTCAATTGGGGTTTTCCTTACATTTCAAGTTTCCCCACTATTCCCCCTCTAAGAGATTAAATCTGTCCTATAATTGTTTTATACTGCTGAAGTGAGATACTAAAAATTGGATTTCCATTCTTCTTGCATAATCAGGTCTCCAAGTCCCATTTTCTGGCCCAGATATTTTTTCTATCCCTCATTCCTAATAGATATCAAAGTTTCTTTTTCATTTACTGATCCTAGCTTAAATCTCTCTTTTTCTTGTTTTGTTATTTCTAATGAGCTTGATGCCACTAAGATTAAAAGAGGCTTGAAAAAAAAAAAGAAGCTTGGAAAAAAAACAGCTGTAAAATTACTTTGATCTCCTAAGGTGAAGCATATTTTTGTGCAACACTTTTTCCTCTGAGGCATGATAACAGTTGAATTGATCTGGGGGGAAAGGCAAAAGAAGAGCAGGTGAGAAAATGAAGAGGAAGCAAATGTGAGAAATTTTAATGAAAATTAGATCGGCAACCTTTTGGCTTGCATTACCAGCTTTTTTCCTACATTTTATATAAACATAATAGAGAATATTAAAACATTCAGGTCTCCATTGTTCTAAATTTGTTGAAGAAAAGAAGCTGATTTCCTAAGCACTGGAAAAAGAATCTGACATGCCAAAGGTTTTTCTTCTCTTTGATATATGAAAATGCTCCTTTAATTGGGTTATTCTTAATATTAAATTCTAATTAAAATCAAACTAAAGGAAATCTACATTGGATACATGTCCAAACCATTTCCCGGTTTGTCAGAGACTAGTTAGAAGCTTTAAGTTGTTTAAATAATCTAATGCCACATGGCAACCTAAGAATGCAATATGTACTAGGATTACTTTCTATCCCAAAGAGCCTACTAGCAAAATTTAGCCACGAACCAGAAGGTAATGTAAAACAAAAAAATCTGAGTAATAAACTGACAGGGTCAGTGAACTACAAGGCTTTGTATAAGAAGTAGCATGAGCCACAATATGCCAGTTTCAAAGTCATTTGCAGTTACTATGTTTGCATTTTTGGGAAAAAAACAAGAGAAAGGATTTTTAGAAAGTCACTACTTCTCTTTCCTGGGAACTCTGGCGGAGAGGGGTTTTTGGTTCTTTGCTTATTTGCTTTGCATTCTCAGAGAATTCTGTATGGAAGATGACAATTTTTACAAGCTTAGAAAGACAGAAAGGCTTGGGATTATGTTCATCAGTTATTACAGCTTTACTTTCAGTGTTGCTGACAATTATTTATAAAGGCATAAATTGAATTAGACATCTGACTGTCCTTTGTGATGTTGAAAATCTCACCCGGCATGCATAATTAAGTGGATACCAATCAACTTCTCTCAGTTTTGTCTAGAGATATTGAAATAAAATTGCTTTAGGAGGAAAAGGTTGTTAGTTTTCTGACTCTCTTCCTTTTTTGTCAGAGATTAAAATAATATTTTTCATCTACTAATGGCGATAGATGAAGATTTTTATTTTAGTTCTGTGGAAAATATTGCCATGTTACTATAACAGTATTGTGTTCTCCTCCTCGTGGTGAATCCAGATGTTCTTTGCAAAGCTTGGACCTGGAAAGTTATCACAATCTCAGTGCATCTCACAAAGGGGAATCCACTACCAGACTGTCCTTAGACCTAGTAATGAATGGGGTTTAGTTTTCTCTCATTGTCTTTTGCTACCATAGAGTTCTCCTGCTCTTTTTACATTGCACAGTCCTTGTTAAGTCTCAACACTTTCCTAGGTTGACCAATTCTGGTGATTCATAATATTGCACATGTTTTTAAAAAATAATATCCGATGTATCTCCACAAATAAAAAATCAATGACAAGGAAGCAAATCGATATGCAAATATGTTACTGGTCTTTGTGGTTGTAGAGCCTAAAAACAAGTCCAAAAAACAATTATGTCCTCCACTCAATGCTGTTTCTTTTTAAAATTACAATTTTCAAGGGCCTAACTCCTGAAACTTCAATGCCCCGAGTTGATGTTGATGAATTGGTTATTGACCTCAGGGACCCTCAATGCCTTCTGGATGAAGCAAGGAAAGAGGAGGCAGATGACTTACAAAGAACATCATCTCCTGTTACTGCATGAACACAGATAACATTTGTCAGGGAGGGTCTTCATTTTTCAAGGCAACCTATAGTTGGAAAAGTTGGATGCTGATGTATATTGTTCACAGAAATGGGAGCAAAGAGTCTTGTTTTTCCATTCCTAAGGTAGCTTAACAGAAGTCTCTGGAAATGTCTTTGTGTGGAGATCTTGCTGTATCAATGCTAGACTCATGCCATCTTAGTTTCCTTGATTAAAAGAAGCTTGGGTTATGACCAGAAAACCAACAAACTGAAAACCACATTAAAGAAAGAATCAAACAACTTATTAGAGTTGAGAACACAGATCCAAGTTATGTTGGAAAGGTCAGAGGCTGAGCAATTTTCACCTGTAAAATTCTGCATTTGTGATGCTTTGCTGAGAATGCCTTAACTGACAATTGCTTATTTATCAGACGTGTAAGCAGATATCTTTTAGCTTTATAGCAGAATAAACATTTCTTTATCTCTCTTAATTCAAATAGAAGCATAATTTAAAAATGAGTCCAGCAAATACACTGAAGAATTTTTATGCAACTGCCAAATAACAATTTAATTTTATAACAGCCAGCAGAGAGCAGTGCTACTTTGCAGTCCAAATGTGATCATATTACAGTCTTGAAAGCTTTTTCAACAGAAACGTAGCAACATTCTATTTAGACCTTTTTAAATATTTGTCTCTATGCAAGTTATGTTCTTGTGTCAGTTATGAACTTTTACTAGTTTCCCTCTGAAATTAATCAGGAGCAAATGGAAGTATTCTGGCAACTGTGGAAAAGGAAATAGGGGAAAGAAATTTCATTTCTGTTCCTAGAATACTTTTTTCAGAACCAATATATTCAAATTTTCTCCTTGTTCATTTAAATATCATATTAAACTGGTGTCGGAAGATGGAAAAAAAATGCTTGCTCAGAAAAACAGAGACTACTTGGGGAAAACTTTATTCCTTTATTCTTAGGTACTGTTCTAGTGAAGGCAGATACAGTTGATCAGACATCCATGTTGTAACGTAGCTTCTTTGAAATATATTTCTCCAGAAAGTTACAGATTCTCTGGACAAAGTTGTTCAAGATGAAGGTCAGCATGTTTGATCTTTGCAGGATACTGCATACAGAATCCAAACCTGAAGTAGTACCATAATTCTAACCAGTATAAATAGGTACAAATAACAGGTTGTCAAATTAGCCTGAGAAGACTAAAAACACAATATGTACTTAAAACCAACTGCAAGTAGTGTTATTAATCATGTCTATTTCTTGAGAAGTAAAAATCCCACCTGAATGTTGGATACTTTTTTTTTTTAACTTCATTCCTGAAAAACTTGATGTAGATTAGATTTTTTGAAGAGGAGATTAGAAGGGTTTTTTTTTTATCTTTCGAAGAGAATTTTAAAACATTTGTATGATCATTGACTTGCGATCATGCATTATTATTCATACGACTTACATACTTATTTTCTTCTTTGTAACCTTTCTGAGGTACTTAGGAGTCTCTTCAGGCTGTGGATGTTGTGTATTTGGATCTTAGCAAAGCCTTTGACACGGTTTCCCACAATAAGGTTCAGGAGAAACTCGTAAAGCATGGACTGGATGGAAACACTTTATGCTAGGTTAGGAATTGGTTGGACGGACGAGCTCAGAGAGTGCTGGTGAATGGTGCCACATCCAGCTGGCAGCCAGTCACTAGTGGAGTCCCACAGGGGTCAGTGTTAGGCCCGGCACTGTTCAACATCTTTACTGATGATATGGATGAGGGAANGGACCTCTTCTTTCAGGCTGACAACACCAGAACGAGAGGACATGGCCTCAAGCTACACCAGGGGAGGTTTAGACTGAATGTTAGGAAGAGGTTTTTCACAGAGAGAGTGATCTCTCATTGGAATGGACTGCCCAGGGAGGTGGTGGAGTCGCTGTCCTTGGAGGTGTTTAAGAGAAGATTGGACGAGGAGCTTAGTGACATGGTCTAGCTGGGGGGTGTAGGGCTGAATGGTCCTGTGGGCCTCTCCCGGCTTGGAGTGGCCTGTGCAATTGTGAGGGATCTAGGTTTATGTTCATCACTCTGGGGAGTGCGTTTGGTCTCTGTATGGGTGTTAGATGGTGAGTTGGACTAGATGATCCTTGTGGGTCCCTTCCAACTCATAGTATTCTGTAATTCTGTGATTCTATGTGTTTCATCCCAAACCAACATCTAAGAACATCATGAGTGTTTTTCTAGATTCTTAGTAACAATTTAATTGATTTTTAAAAAGTAGGAAAAGCAGACATAATGTCAAACTTGTATTACAGCTTTTAATCTGACTCCTGACTGTGCATGAGCAATGGAAAATCCTTTAGTCATAAAGAGAAGTACCTTAAGTAGGCTGAAATCATCTTTACCACTTGTCATATTCAAATCTGTGTAAATTCAACATTCAAATCAGTGCTGTGAACACACCAGAAATCAGTGATTTCTCACTATTTAGCTTGTCTATAAAATACTGTATTTTATATGGTAATTTGTGGCACGCAGATCTGCAAAAGGAATATGCAGATAGCCACGGAAACATAGTCCTACAGGATTTTCAAGTTACAAATTTACTAGGTGATAACCTTATTGTAAAAGGAAGGTTATACGGACTCAATGATCTCTGAGTTCAGGTCAGAAGTTCTTTGATATGCTTGGTTATAAATTAACTCATCAGTAAGGACCTATTTTCGCAACTGAATCTTGCAGGGAGTAATTGTAGTGTTGCAGCATAATTGCTGTTACTAGTGGATGCAGAGCTAGGTTCTTATGGGTCTACCTACATATACATAGGAGATATATATATATATATATATAT
>WEKX01011183.1:0-16999 GCA_013390025.1 Pitta sordida
TGGATCATAAAAGGTTGGTCAGGCAGGCCAACAAGATTAAGATGACAATGCTTCAGCAGTATACAAGAATGTGTCAGAGCAGTGAAAATCACAGTACAGTCCTAGGAGGAAGACCTCTGAAAGGTTTTTATGGGATACAGATAAGAAGCACACATGAAAATCTTCAGGTCAAAAGGTCATGCATGGTATATATGAGGTTAAAAATTTATGTCTAATTCATGTTTCAGAAATAGGAAAAATCCAAGTAATAGTTACAGTTAGAATTCCAATGACAGTAAAACACAGTCAGAAAAAACTAAAATGAAGATAGTGAACTCTGAATCAATAAAAACAGTTAACAAATATTAGCTTCCTGCTATGTATCTCTTTCTTCTGATGTTATGCAACTTTTCCAATGTCCCACTGGGTACTAAGGTCAAGGGCATCAGTCTTCTTAGTAAGAAGTGAGGGGTTACAACAACCTCAGTGTCCTGAGGTTTTTGTCAGAAGAAATAAATTGTTAATGGTGAGGAGTTCTTCCTTGGGCTTCAATTTTTCTGTTCTCTATTTTTTCTCTCAAGTGAATTTAGCTGGCTCACACAAGTACACTCCTATATGGATCAGTTTTTGACCATTATGATTTTTTCTCACAAACCGGAACCTCTGGTGGTGTTCTGTATCCACACTCTTCCACATCACATTTAAAGCTGATGTCACATAGAATACCTATCTGTTACTCCTATATAAATTGAAATTGATTGCAAGACAATTACTGTCACAGGGAAAGCAAGCTAACAACAACTGAGGACAAGGCAAGTGCAAGCAAGTCCTGAGAGCACGTCAAAGCATGACAAAATAATTAATTTCTTTTCAGTTAACCTTCAGTTGGATGAAATGAAAAAATACTGTCAGTATTTGTTTATCAACTGCCAAGGAACACATTTCAGACTGTCTAAAGTAGCATATGATTCACTGGACAAACATTGAATACAAAACTCTTTGGGAATCTTTTCAACTTACTTCAAAAGGAGTTGCACATTTTCAGGATATGTGCAAATTTAATGACATTTCAATGGAAATGATAGATTAATTTTGTGTTTGAATATTTTTTTTACTCAAAATATTACATGTCGATACTATATAAAGTATTTTCTTTAGCAATATTTTTATCACTGAATCATTAAATGTTCAATATCATTACTGCAACTCATAATATTCTGTGATTCTGTGATTCTGTGATCATATGCAAATAGGAATAAAAATCCAAGTAATAATTTTCAGAAAATGGAGTTAAATCAAGTTGTTTGAAGGATTTTTTTAATTGGATGATTTATATAAAGGACCTTACAATTTTTAACTCTTCTAAATACATATATATATATATCAAAGCAGGAATGTAGAATATATAATGACTCTTCACATGGTTCCTCATTATTTTTCTTAGTATTATCTTCCTAATTTTTATGTTCCTTAAAAACCACAAATGCTGTGCCTTTGCATTTAGAATAAAAAAACAGATTCTTTTAGATAAACAATAACTGTCAATTAGAAAGTAACAAAATTTTGAAAAACCATTCTTGAATCCATATATCGTCTCATTAGTCTACAATTTTCAGAAACTTTTACTATTTGGTGTGACATATCATCTCCAGAAAAAAGTTAGTAATTACCAAACATTTAATTGTACATTTTTGTTGATATGAATTAAATTTCAGGATTTCAATTTAAGAGTGGGACACATACTGTCTGTTTATAAAGCCTTGTTCAAACATCAAAGGAAGACTCACATCTGAATGCCCCCACATTCATGGGGAAAAAACTAATTACTTCAATACATTCTGCAAATGCAATGTGTCTGGGTGCAAGCAAACCAGGTGATTTCTGAGGAATGTGAAAGACAATTTAATGGCTTACATGCACAAGAAACCAATGGGACGATGTGTACCACTAGATTTACTGATCCTAAGGCTGAACATGGTTGTGTAAGTCAATGGCAGACCTGACTGCTGAACAGGGTTGTGCAAGTTAATGGCAGACTTGGCTGTTGTGAAAGCTGGAGAAGTGGAGAGGATGTATTGTGTGGTGAGTGAGCAGTAGCAGAGTTGCAGAGCAATGTATTTAAAGAGATAAGATTTTGCCTTGTGAAGGGATCTGCTTGGAAATATTCCATTGGAAACTGTCCTGAAGGACAAAGGAGCCCAGGAAAGACAATTGATCTTCATCAACAGCATTCTCAGAGTGTGAAAGCAACCTTCTTCCTTGCAGAAGGTCAAGCAAGTAGGTCAGAAAGCCAGCAACGTCTGGATAACAATTGCCTTACTGAACTTAAATGCAAAAATGAAGCATACAAAAGGTGGAAGCAGAGATGGAGGGATTAAAAAGATGTTGCCCAAGTGGAGAGTGTGGAGCTAGGAAAGCCAGGACTTGGAGTTAAAATTAAAAAGGAGTATAAAGGACAGCAACCAGAGATTTTTCTAAGTACATTGCAAGTGAAAAAATGTTCAAGAAAAACCTAGATTTGTTTCTCAGTGAGGTAGGGCACACAGTAACAAAGGACATGGAGATGTATGGCATATTTGACAGATTTTTGTTCCTTGTTTTCAATGCGGATCACAAGGCCACAGGAGATGTGAAGGAAACTGCTGAGCGTTAGGAGCCTGCAGTTTCCACTACCAGCCCTAACTGATTTTGCTCATCTTCCCTGAGGCTACCCTCCTTCCTACCTGAAAAATACCCAGGAACCCATTTCAGCTCCAGTTTGGGCCATAAGTCTCTATTCCAGTAACACTGCAGGTGGACCAGTCTTCAGCTCCCCTACAACTCTGCCCTGCCTACACCCACATCCCAAACAGGCCTCAGCTGTCCCTGTCCCCAGATGCTTGATGCCCAGATCTATATTCTATGTAATTTCTACCTCATTAAAGATACAGTCGGGTCTCCTATACCGTGGAAACACGATCTCATTCAGGTACCGCAAAGCTGTACTTCCGTGTTGAATGCCAGCTCATTAATATGTAAATTTGCCCCTCAGCCTCATGCGGCCCTCTGGTGCTGTTTCGGCACTGTGTTGCTGTGTATTGGTTGCCACCGTGGCTGTCCTGGGTCCGGGGAAAGTAGCAGTGTCGCTGCTGCCACCGCTGCCATCCTGGAGCCGTGAGGAAGTGGCAGGGCCGCCGTGGCTGTGCGGGTTGACTTGCATATTCATGACTGCCTAATTGAATATCCAAGCGTGCCAGGTTGTGCATGTGCAGTTATGTAAAGTGGCCTCTTTAATCGTGTAAAATCATGCTGCTAAGATGTGAAGCCGCAATATGGGGAGCGCGAAGTGCAAGGGAGCCGTCTGTATCTCTCATTTGTTGGTAGTGGTTTAAGCATTATATTAATTTTTTCTATATGCCTATTTCCTCATGTATTTAAAGTCAAGTTGAATCATTATAGCGATAAAACTAAAACATTGATCCTTCAAAGATTTATACATATACTTAACTGTGATTAGTTCCATTGACTTCACTAGCTGACTTCAGACTGGGGCTATTAATTTTTAGTAAGGTTGATCATGTATATCTCCATGATATTTCCAACTCAACAGTCTTCCATTTAATTTTTTTAATACTTGAATCATATTTTAGTCTGCTAAAATGATGTTATTTATATATTTGATATATATATATATATTTGAAAAAAATCGAAGTACTAATTTTTTTACCTTATATTGACTCCTGTAAAACCCACTAAGATACATAGCAGTAGATGGTACACCTCTTCTGAAAATGCAAAAGAAGAAATACTGTGTTTTTTCAGGTAGTAGATTGAGTTTTCAGGTCCAATATTTTTATGTGGAAACAAATTACAAGAGGCACAGAAAAGACTAAAGATATCCAGCACAAAATCTTCCCAAGTAATGTCAAGTAACACCATTAAATCATCAATCTTGACCTTTTTCAATTACAAAACTCTAAACTTTGCCCAGTTATATCTCTTCTGAGTTCAATAACTTTTATTTGAGTAGACAATAACTTGTGTTTGGCTCACATGTATCTCCTAGAAAGGGAATTATTCTTTATTTCACAGAATCACAGAACACTATGAGTTGGAAGGGACCCACAAGGATCATCTAGTCCAACTCACCATCTAACTTTTTTTAAAGGTTTCTACAGACAGAAAAGTCTACTTCACCCCTTGATATATAGTTTCAGTGATTAGTTGTCCCTGCTGCTAAAAAAAATGTGCCTAAATTCTAATTGGAATTTATCTGGCTTCAGCTTCCAGGCATAGGTCCTTGATAGGTCTTTTTCTGCCAGATTGAAGTCTGTTAGCAATGGGCATTTTGCCCCTGTATAAGTACTTACGAGTGCAATCAAATCACTTAATCTTTTGGATCAACCAAACAGAGTGTGCTCTAAATCTTTCACTCCAAGCCATTTTCCCGGATTTTGGAAATGTTTCTTTTCTGTGTCTTTACAATTTACCATATTTTTAAAATATGGAAACTAACTTTGTGTATTTGGCCCACTGAGCTGAATAGAGGCAATATCACCCCTTTTCCTCTTACTATTCTCCTCATTTTGCCTTTCAGTAGTCTTTCTGTCAATATTGTAATAGGTAATCACAGACAATTGCAGTAATATTTATATATTTTTCAGAATTCTTGCTTTCCAAAATTTCAATTTATTCCGGTTGAATTAATTTCTTGAATTTCAACACTTCTATTAGAATGGTATCCTTTATTTTGAAATTACCAAGTGATCCAGACTAATCTTTCTGACTCTTTGGTTTACCCCTAATATTATATTTATTACTATTACCATCACTATTTATGATCCATAAGTCATTGTTAAAACGACCATGACATTAGATACAGTCAGCATGGATTTCGGAAAGGCAGGTCCTGCCTGACCAACCTGATCTCCTTTTATGATCCAGTGACCCGACTGGTTGACGACAAAAAGGCTGTGGATGTTGTGTATTTGGACCTTAGCAAAGCCTTTGACACGGTTTCCCACAATAAGCTTCAGGAGAAACTTGTAAAGCATGGACTGGATGGAAAAACTTTATGCTGGGTTAGTAACTGGTTGGATGGATGAGCTCAGAGAGTGCTGGTGAATGGTGCCACATCGAGCTGGCAGCCAGTCACCAGTGGAGTCCCACAGGGCTCAGTGTTAGGCCCGGCACTGTTCAACATCTTTGTACTTGAAGATATGGACGAGGGAATTGAGTCNCAATCTTTTGGGACCTACCCCCAAAAGAAAGAAGAGAAGAAAGGCATATCAAAATCGAACTAATAAGTACTTTTTTGTACTGCAATGTGCAGAACAACATGAGCTGTTGTTTAGAGCTAGTATATCGGATAAGATTTTCTTCATACTTGAGTAACTAACTTGTTCTCTGATGGGCAAAGGGATTTAATCACTTTTTCTTAACCTATTTCTCCACATTCAAATGCAATGCATTATTCCGTTTTCTAATTGTTCTTTATTGATAAGATCAAGAAAGTATTCCACATAAGAACATCACCATGATTAAGATTATTCAGATCAAAAATTTTTTGATACTTTCAGAACAGAAATGTGGTTTATTTTATTCAAAATGTGGTGAATTTCTTGACTTTCTTGCTGAAAATTCATTTCAAATCTCATTCAGAACATCGTCATTCTTTTGTCTCTGAAAACGTTTAGCTACTTTTTGACCAGAGAAGTGATCAAAATATCTTGGCAATATCTACCACAATGTCATATTCTACTTTCACCAAGATGAAAATGAGAAGCATGTGTAGGCAGTTCCAAAACTGAATCTGGAACACATAAGCACTTGCAAGTTTAATGGAAGTCAAGAACTGTAGAAAAACATTATATGAAGACAATGTTAGGACTGACACTAGTGAACAAATGTGTTCACATTGAAAACTTCTTAAAATAGACTGGGCTTAGTTCCAATATACACCTACAAAATCCTCAGATTCATCCAAAATTTGAAATTTGACCTCATCTAAAGGAGGGAAAGCAGTTTAAAAGTCTATGGATATTCAGGAAGCTAAACAATTGGCATACAAGTCAGATTCTCATTGATCTGTGTGCCTAATAAAGCTAATGTTAGGTAGACTAATGTACCATACTGATGTTTTAGGAATTTCATTAACGTATTTAAATGACTGTCATAACTCACTCACCTCTGCTCAGTTGATGAGGCATGGGTTTTCTCCAGCTCATAATAGCAACTTGCTTAGCACAATAGAGTGACTGATAGCATCAGAGATGACACTTCATGGAGCAAGGTGATTCTTTAATTTTTTAATAAATTTTGTAGGACAATGTAGAGATACAAAAGACTATTGGATAAGAGTCTGATGACATATTTTTCTGACTTAGTGACAAGGTAAATACAAATATCTTATGTCTGCAGCCCTCTGTAAATATTGAATGTAAACTGTGACACAATGTTAACTTCTGAAAAACAGAAATTAATTTTGATTTTCCATTTTTAAAATGTAAGGCACCTGGCATCAAAAATTAAAACTATAAATAATAATGTACCTTTCTGTCAATGGTCTTTGTACTGAATTTTCAGCTGAATATTTTGAAATGAAGAACTTTTGTAATTTACTCTTACATGGAATAAAAGCGTGTGCCTACACATTTATACACATTTTTTTAATTATAAATATCAAACTTATTTAAAAAATATTATTCGTACCACTTTCTAGTCCTACTATAATGCAGATATAATCTGGGGCAGTCATTCAAGTCTCCCTTTATCAGTGGATTAAAAAAGACACCCATAATATGTGTTCTCTGAAGTACAGTAACCCCTCAAATATCACAGGGGATTGGTTCCAGAAAGATGCCACAGTGAGTGAAATCCACAAAGTAGCAGTAAATAGGGAAATACAATAAAATTGGTAAAGCCCTGTCATGAGTTAGATTTAATTTTTCAATAATCATCATGCTATTATCAAACTATTATTAAACCCACTTAACAAAAGGCAGAATTCCTCAACAAGTGTGTAGGTAGAGGACTCCTTTTGTCTTTTGGCTGGAGAGTTATTGGCTCTTGATGGGTCATTTGTTCCCATTGTGTTAATGTTTGGGTTTTTTTCCCCCTTAATTATATATCTATGTAAATAATTGTTGCTTCCTTCATCTACGTTTCTTGACTGAAAGCCCCTTTGATTTGAAAGGCATAGTAAAGTAGATAAGGTGGGTTTTCTTTCCTTTCCACTTCAAGAAGTGGCCCACCTTCCCTGGAAGGTATTGTTTTAACCTAGGACAAGCCAGTTAAGCCCAGGGGGGTGGCGGGGCCAGGATGGGAACTGCGATGTGTTGAAGCCATTAATGATTAACTACGAAGTAGCAAGGGATATCTAGCCTTTTCCACATTTTCTGCATCTGTCATGGATGCAAAAGAATCTGATGGATATTAAGATTTCCCTTCTGCACAAGGGGTTGTAGGTATAAAGAATGACTGGAATTGACAGCACTGCAAGGAGGACTTGGCAGCATTGTCGGTGTATTACAGGCTAGTGCTTCAAGTTGCCCAGCTGCCTAGCAAAGGCCCAAACAAATTACCCAAGGAGTGGGAAAACCAAAAATTAGTAATTTTAAGCTATCATCTGAACCAAGGCTTTCATGTCATGCAGAGCAAATTTGGGAGCACTTTAAGCAGAGAGTTTTTCAGTATCTCTATTACTGAGGCCTAACTGATAGGAAAAGAGACCGCTAGGTACACATTATGTGTCACTATGGCAACAGACACCGTAAAACCAATGTAATGGCTATAGATTTAGAACAAATGAAGAATAAAAGAGCAAAAGATAATGAACAATATATGAGTAACACTATTGCATACAGTGGCCAGAACATTCTCAATTTTGCCTAGGGACATCAGGCAGCATTGTTGTGTAATTTAAAGTCTGGAGTTGCTGAATAAGAGTATCACAGTATCACAGTATTAGCAAGGTTGGAAGAGACCTTGGAGTCTAACTTGTAACTCCACAGCAACCCAACATCTAAATCATGGCCCCAAGTGCCTCATCCAGCCTACCCTTAAACACCTCCAGGGATGGTGACTCCACCACCTTCCTGGGCAGCTTATTCCAATGGCTGATCACCCTTTCAGTGAGGAATTTCTTCCTAATATCAAGTCTAAACCTCCCCTGATGGAGTTTGAGTCTGTGTCCTCTTGTTCTGTCACCAATTGCCTGAGAGAAGAGACGGACCCCTGCCTGACTAGAACCTCCTTTCAGTTAGTTATAGACAGCAATAATAATTACTACTTTTATGCCAAAGATAATGGAAGAATTTGGAACTTTTTGGAAAATTCAGAAATTAAAGTATCATAGGAATGAACTTGGAAGAGACTTTTAAGATAATCCAGTCCAACCATCAACCCAGCTCTACCACTGCAACCCCTAAACCATTAAACCCAGTGCCAGGTCCAGACACCTCTTGAACACTACCAGGCATTGTAACGCCATCACCTCCCTTAACAACTGTCATGGGCTTATATACATGTACCTGGTTTCCTTTTTGAATTTTTTCAATTTTCTCCTGGGTTTGAGCGCAGGTGGCTGTTTTTCTTTCACCTGAGGGTTTTTTTTCCAGCGATGGTGACCCCTGCACCAGCTTGGGGCTGGCAGTCCCCACCTCGTGCGTCAGCAAGCACACAGCCAGCGGGGTGGACAGGTCCCAAGCTGCCATGGCAACACAGCATGCCACAGCAGATGTGCACTGGCCCAGTTCCCTGCTCAAGCCAGCAGCAGCCACGTGGAGGCAGCTGGAGGCTGCCATGATGATGACGTGGACCACCGGCTCTTCCGGAGTTAGTGGAAGACAGATAACATCGGCGGCTCAGAGCGCTACACCATTGGACAGAGATAAAATGACAGGGGGAGGGATCATGGAGGCTTTTAAAAGTTATGACGTGGAGACACTTACTCTCTCTGCCCCCAGAACCCTTCATCTGAGCTGGTGCTCTTTTCTCCATCCGAGCTGCCGCTATTCTCTCCCAGTTAATTTGTGGGACATGGGCATCATCCGGTACCCACCCTGATGACGCCTGTTTCCCTCATGATAGCAAGAGGACATCACCATCATTTTTATCTCTATTTTTGCTGTTGAGATTTCTTTTGGGTACTCGTGTTTTAGTGAAGTTTGGGGTCTGAGGGATTTCATCACGTCAGAGATGGGACCTGTCACGTGTTGTGGGGAGAGGTCTAGTTTTAATAGCCTGTTGCTAGTATCACACTTGTACACACATTACTTTCATTTATACTCTTTTTTTAATAAATCCTGTTACATCTCTAATGATCTCTCATTCAAGGAGTGATAAATAAAGTAACCCTTTACTTGTCTTAAACCAAGGCAACAATCTATTTCAGTGACTGACCACCTTAACAGTGAAAAAAAATTTCTATTATCTAATCTGAATCTCCCCTTTCTCAGTTTAAGGCTATTTCCTCTGATCCTCTCAGTGCAGGAATGGCAGAAGAGATGGAGGCATACCGCACTACAACCTACTTTCAGGTAGTTCTAGAAAGCTAAGAAGTCCCCCAAGCTTCCTATTTTCAAGACTAAGCAACCTCAGCTCCCTTGGTCACTTGTTGCTCATCTCTGGACACGCTTGAGGACCTCAATGTCATTTTTAACATAAGGGCCCAGAAGTAAATATTGGGGTCACCAATTATTGAGGTAATTAATTACCAGTAAAATTATCCATCGGCATCAGTAATTGTCTCTCAATAATGGATGAATGAGACTGCACACATAGAAGTTGATTTGGGGATTACACGCTCTCTTCTGAGCCCCTGTTCCACATCCCCTTTTATTATGCTCATTGTACATACCACCACACATGCCTCAAAATAGTTTTCTACTTTGCTTTCTAACTCTGTCAAAATGACCTTCAAGGCCAAAGGTCCTTTTTTTTCACTAATCAACCTGGAAGCTGGTGCAGCCAAGTTAACTTGTTCCCACAACTAAGCAAGATGAGGCCTCAGCAGTGCCAAGAAGAGAGAGATGATCACTTCCCTTGTCCTGCTGGTTTTGCTTTTTTTGATGTGGGCTAAGAAGTCATTGGCCTTCTTGGTACCCTGGACAGAGTGGTAGCTGATTTTGAGCTGGCTGACAGCCTGTGGGAGCACACAGCACTAGCCATCTGGATAATAAAAGAAGAATGAAATAGTAACTTCTGCAATCTGATCTTGAGCAGGCGGGTCTAGGAGCGTGTGTGTGAGAGCATGAAAAGTTCAAGCTGGATAGATGCTTGAGCCACTGTTTTGTGGCTGAAAGAAGTCTTGTGAGTATGGTGCATGCAGCTGTGGAAAACATCCAGGCTGGCTTGATAGCTCAGATCTGTGTCAGTATAACACAGCACTGGTCAGACCTCATCTTGAGTACTGTGTGCAGTTCTGGGCCCCCCAGTTTAAAAGGGATGTTGAGCTGCTTGAGAGGGTCCAGAGAAGGGCAACGAGGATGGTGAAGGGACTGGAGGGCAGGCCCTATGAGGAGCGACTACAGGAACTGGGACTGTTCAGTCTGGAGAAGAGGAGGCTCAGAGGGGACCTCATTGCTGTTTACAACTACCTGCGGGGAGGTTGCAGCCAGATGGGTGTAGACCTCTTCTTCCAGGCTGACGACACCAGAACGAGAGGGCACGGCCTCAAGCTACGCCAGGGGAGGTTTAATCTTAACGTTAGGAAGCGGTTTTTCACAGAGAGAGTAATTGCATATTGGAATGGGCTGCCCAGGGAGGTGGTGGAGTCACCATCCCTGGAGGTGTTTAAGAGAAGACTCGATGAGGAGCTTAGTGACATGGTCTAGCTGGGGGGTGTAGGGCTGGATGACCCTGGGCCCCTTCCGGCTCGGAGTGGCCTGCTAGACTGTGAGGGATCTAGGTTGGTGTTACGCTCTGGGATGTGCTCTCGGTCTCTGTACGGGTGTTAGATGGTGAGTTGGACTAGATGATCCTTGTGGGTCCCTTCCAACTCATAATATTCTGTGATTCTGTGATAACATAAATTAGTTGTTTGCAAAGCATAAAGTGAGACTTAGACTTGCTTGCTTGAGACAAGATTGTGTCCTGAGTATTCATTTGCCCTATCAATCAACACCCCCAAGTCCCTTTCTGCCAAACTGCTCTCAAAGCACTTCTCCTGCAGTGTGCAGCACTGCATAAGGTTCCTGCAACCCAGGTGCAGGACTTGGCACTTTGCCTTATTGAACCTCATGCAGTTGTCCTCAGCCCACTGGTCAAGTCTGGCCAGGTCCCCCTGCAGAACATTGCTATCCTCAAGCAGATCAACACCCAGGCTAAAACTGGGTGATTCTTCCTACAAGAAGTCATAAAATTGCAGAAAAAATTAAGTTGGAAAACACCTCTGAGATCATTGAGTCCAAACCTTGACCTTGTCTACTAGTCCATCGCACTAAGGGCCACATCCAGTCTCTTCTTAAATACCTCTAGGGATGGTGACTCCAGCACCTTCCTGGGCAGTCCATTCCAATATTTAATCACTCTCTCTGTAAAGAACTTCTTTAATGTTTAACTTAAACCTCCTCTGGCACAGTTTAAGACTGTGCTTTCTTGTCCTACTGCTGGTTACTTGGGAGAAGAGACTGACCCTCACATGTCCACATGTGGTAGTTCAGGTAGTTACAGAGAGTGATAAAGTCCTCCCTGAGCTTCTGCTTCTCCAGGCTAAGCAACCCCAGCTCCCTCAGCCACTTCTCATAGGACTTGTGGTCCAGTCCCTTCATCAGCCTCGTTGTCTTTCTTTTCTTATCATAAAGAAGACATCTAAAATATGTTAGAGGCCCATTCTTGCTACACTGACCATTTCCCTGGAATGACAGTAAAGGAAGCCTAGACTATCCCTCAAATGTGTGTCTACAGTAAAGATTACTATAAATGAGACAAACCTTTTCTCAAGTGACTGTTCAGAAATTTGTATGATGCTTTAAGAATGAAAAAAATAGCTTGATGAATGGTTTTGTTGGGCGGATGGGGTGCTTTGTGGGTTTTTTTCATTTGTTTTGGGTTTTTGTTAGTAGTGGCGGTGGTTTGTAATCTTGCATTAACTAATGACCTCCTCCAGGAAAACTTATTATTACTGACTTTTTTCAGTCATCTTTTTGTCTTTTAGTTTTCAACCTTTTACTTTCTTTGGCATTTGAATATTTTAAACTAAATGAGATTGCAGACATTGTGTATCAAATATAACTCTCCTGTTAACAAGCTTGTTGGATTCCCTTTGGAGGCTCTTTAAAACTTACAAACTTACAGGACAGCCCTAACAGCAGATTGGAATTTTGAGTTTATAAAAATAAACGTTTGGGTCAAGGAGCATGACATATTAAAAGGAGTAAAAAAAAATGAAAAGACCCCTCTTGTTTTTCATAATAAAAGAAACTTGAGAAATCCTACTTGTTTTGTTCGTGTTATAGTTATTGCTGCAAACTTGGAGGCATAATATACGCCTGGGAAAATAAACTATCGGAACCTCTAAGGGCATTCACTAGAGGGAGCCATGTTCATACACAGTTTGTTACATGCCACTGAAAAGCTTTCTAAAATAACACAGATGAAGAACAAAAGAGATTTTTTTTTAATTTGCTGTCGTATCCTTATAAAGGAAGAGCATGTAATCTAAAAGACATCAGACTCTTTCCTCACTGAGTATGTTAGTCAAGTGAACGATCACAATAATACAACATTGAAGGTGCTGTTGCAACATGAGATTTGCTCTATTCTCTGAATGTCATGTACTAGATTCAGCAAGGGATTTAACTATTTAATATTAACCTCCTGCGTATTTTAGTGTGCAGATAAAAAAATCACAAGGGGTAGAAAAAACCTGCTGTACTTTCTCTTAACCCTGTCAATAACTTGGCAGCTGCTTTCATCTTCAGCCTCAAAGATTCTGAGTACTCTTGTATAAAGAACTGAGCATTATAGGGATTGCCCTCTCAGTAATCAGTGACTGGTCCTTTTTTTCTGACAGTATAAATAGAAGACCCATTGGTATTTTCCCGTCTGAAATATTTAAAATACAGAATGACTGAACTTCCAGTAAAGTGCACTTGCAGCCATTTTCTTTGGAAACACAGCCAGAGCCCTTTTATGGGGATAATGGAGGTGCGTTCTTCACACTGTGAAAAGCATTCAAATGCCGGTCTAGGATCTTATACAGTGGATAAAGAAGGGGGAAGGGCGCACGATAGCTATAGTATATGTAGCATCAAATATAGCTTCATTTTCACAAAGAAAAGTAAAACATTGTTCATTAGCTGTTTTTGTATTAAAGGAAGCAGCCCACTACCAAGAACCCCTGTCATGACACTATAGTTTGAGGCATACTGAAAAAAATTATAGCTTTCAGGTTTTATAAACAGACTGAGATATAAATCATGATGCCAAATTGATCTTCAACAGCAAGAATAAAGAAATTTTGGGTAAAAAGTTGGTGCAATTTTAAGATATGTTGATACTTCTCACTAATGCACACGTGTGTGGAAAGTGCAATTATAGGAGCTAGAAAAAAAGGGACTTATAAGCAAAATTTTTCAGAATCTGTTCCTAGGAAATTACAATGAAGTTGCATTTTAATAATATACATATATACATTTGGGTATATTTATCTGTGAGAACAATTCCATGGCTGTTTTTCTGTTTTAAGCTGAAGAGATCAGTCTTCCTTGATACACTGAAACTGTATGGCAATAATTAGAAAACTGCCAAACAACAAGCCTCATCTCAAAACAAAACAAAACAAGCAAACAAGTCCTGTACAGACTGTGGAAATGACAACATTAGTAAAAAGGGTCAGTCTCATGAAAATACCTAATATCATACATAAAAACAGAAGTGAAAACTATATGCATATATATATATTTGTATATAGTATATCACAATTTATTTATATTTTTCCCAGTATTTTTCTTTTTACAGTCATCACTGTATATGTGAAATCACAGAATCACTGAATATTCTGAGCTGGAAGGGATCCACAAGGATCATTGAGTCTGCCTCCCTGGCAGGAATCGAACCCCGGTCTCCTGCATGAGAGGCAGTGACACTCACCATTGTACTAAAGTGGATTTTCATATAATTTCACTGAATAAAGCTCACATTTTATCAAAAGGATCAACCCACCGTATTTTTTTTTCAGATTCTGGAGAATAAAGTTCCCCTTTTTTGTGTTTTGTTTTTAGCAGTTAAGACTCTCTTATTGAAGGAGATAAGCAGGTTTTTCTATGGTATAAATATAAACCTATTTGTAGTTTAACAATAAGGCACTTCTAATAGGAAAAATAAAATCTTTCTTATAAGCTGTTCCTCTTTTGGAAATGGGGTTTACGATTCCTGACGTGTCATTTTTCTAACTCATTGTGTTTGTAAGCATAGATGTCTCAGGTAAAGCAGCAAATTTCTAAATTACATGGTAAACTCTTGCAGGAAATAATCTGCCTGTGTATCTTTCAGACTCCATAACAGTGTAGAACATTCTTCTAGGAACCTTGCAGTAACTTTGCATAAAAGTTATTTGCCTACTCTCTAATAGACTTGTGCATTAAATTTTCATTTTATTAAAGCTACTGTCAATATTTGAAGGGTGAAACAATCTTCTTATATGTGATGCAAATGTAAGACCTATGACTAATGAGAATATATAAAAGAAGAAATCCAGGACTTCGGAGATCAAAGTGATGATCCAATATGAGTTACAGCTAAGACTCGTTTATTCAGGGTTCACACAGATAATATATAGCACATTTTTGCGAATTCATGCTCACACAGCGGTTCCTACTTTGCAATAACAATCAAGACACCTGTTGTTTTCTACAAGGAGGTATTATCAAAACATTCTTCTACTTCTGTTGTTCCAAGGCCAAGCTATGAGCCAAGCCTGGGCTTTGTGCAGTCTCTTAAAGGGCCAGCACCCTTTAGATTCTAACCATCTTTCTACATATATATATATTTTTTAGACTAGGCTGGACAAGAATGTTTTTATTTTAGACACTTTTTAACATTTTGTATTAGATACATGCATCACAACTGCAGAATCTTCCCATTTTGAATTCTGGGACTGGAGCAGATGGCAGAGATGTATTTCAAATAATGGTACTTGACATATAATTTCTATAAATATCTACACAGCAAAACGGTGTTATTTGTAAGTTTTGTCTCTTGGGAAGTGACTAGAAATTCTCTTTGACTTCATAATAATAGTTATTGAAATTCATCAAAAACAGATAATTTTTTGAAATTTTTACCTTAAGGTAAAAAAGCAGATATCGAGGCAGATATTCTTTTGCGTATTACTGGATTCCCAAATGTCTCCACAGCCTAGTCATAGAGTCAATTCCTGCAACATATTATGTACATATATATAAAAATATACTTATAAAAAATCATAAGACATATTTTCTCCAGTTTTATAAAACCGTTATCAAGTTTTCCTGCAGTGATACAGGACTACTGGAAAAAAGTAAACCGTTTTTCTAACTAGGAAAGACTATAAAAATGATAAAATGTATCTCATATTTGACTTAGAGTGAGTTCGTACATTAAAACATTTTCCCTTCAGCTCATTGATTGATTTGAATACTGAAATGTTAGCTATGGAGAGGAGAGACAGTTGTACACTATACCAAAAATAATGTTTTGGTTTTATGCCACTGGTGGGTGCTCTTTGAAAGAACAGTTAGTTCTTGTCTTAGGCAGAAGAAAAATGAAAAACAATCTTCAACCTCCTAGTAGAGCTTATGGTAATATAAAATAAAAACTAATATTTGAGACTCTTAAGCCAATTTCCATATGTTGTGTTCTGTTTCAGTATTGGTATTGTCATGTTTTCAGTCAAGATTAATGTATACAAAAATTAAACCTCAAAAAAACCAGGTGGAACTAATATGAAATGTCTCTCTGAAAGCAAGTGAGAATGAACAGACTGTGTGATTTAAACGATCTTTTAAATTTTTGGCAGCTTGAGATTTACTTTTTATCCCGTTTGTTCTTCAATTTTTTAGTTATAGTAAAGAGATAATGCTTCCTTTGCTGTGAAAAAATCATGTTATTGCCAACTTTGTCATCTAAGCTTCTTTTTTATAGTTCTAGTAACATCAGTCTGTCAACATAAAAGCTAAAATATTCTGAACTCAAGCTTTTTCAGGTTTGTCTCTGGAGATGGCATTAAAGGGTTTGGATAGTGTTATCTGTCCAATACCAAGGATGTTTGTAGATTCTGTTAAGTGCTTGCTTGCTAGTGATTCCTTTCCAAACTCTTACTGCATAGCAATGTGTCTGTCTGAATATACATGTAATTACTACGTCATCCTAGAGACTTTTTAAAACATGATATTGCTATCATCTCAACCAGTTCCATATGGACCAATAACAGTAGCATAACAGGGAAAAAGACCTCAGACCTCTGATAAAATCCTTTCTTTTAGAGCAGTTACTGTTGAACTTTTGTAGGAGATACAGGCAAATTGTGGAGTTCTCCCAGCAAAAAATGCAAGAAGCATATCATGCAAGAAAACTCTTTCATGTTCAGAAAGTTAAAAAACTTTACTTTAATAAAGAAATGTAATGTAGAGCAAGACCCAGATTTGAATATCAGTTATTTTACACAGATTTGAAGAGTATAATTTAGTATTTTATGAGATTGTGTAGATTTGCATTGGGAAGGTTACTTGTATCGTGAATTACTATTTCTATTGTTGTGTGCATATTGAATTATTTCAGTGAAGTGGAACAACTCTGATTGTGTTACTTAAAAATACCCAAACCTATTTTTAAATGCAAATTCTGGTTACAACACACCATTTTTTCAGTTCTGCAGACTGCAAGCTATCCTTTAGGATTTTAAATTAGTGCACAGACCGATTTGAGGTTAAAATAACTGTTCCACTTTATGTTTTTAGAAGCAAATGATAAGCTTTTGCCAATGCTGTGGTTTTCTTTTCTGTGATTGCATTGTTGGCACTCTCATAGGCACTTTGTCCTGGTGTCAATTAAGACAGAG
>WEKX01011187.1:0-37974 GCA_013390025.1 Pitta sordida
TCCAATCTATAATCCAACTAAAACCTATTTGACAGGAAACAGCTAATATTTGTATTTGACAGGAAACAGCTAATAGCAGGTGTGTGTTATTTCTTCAATCAGTTTTACACCACCCTCCAGAGACCCTTCTATGCCACACTTCTGTGGTTTACTAATAAGAATGTCATGCTGGGTTGTGTTAGATGTCTTACTAAAGTCAAGATACATTATAAAAATGCTTTTTATCTGCTTAGTTATGGCACGGGAGGGAACTGGTTGGGTTTGGTAGGATTGTTTTTTTAGCAAATCCACATTTTCTGTTTTATATTATATTTCTGTCCTTGAACTCAAACAAAGTCACTGATGTTTTGCTTCAGAGTATTTCCTGAGGCCAAATTTACACCACATGTTTTTATTTTCCCTCAAAATTCTCCTTTTTGTCTACTTTAATGTTATGCCCTCTGATTGTTCTCCTGCTTTTTGGGATCTTATCATCACTTGCATCCCTGGAAGTGCTCAAGGCCGGGTTGGATGTGTTGTTGAGGAACCTGATCTAGTGGAAAATGTCCCTGCCCAAGGAAGAGGGATTGGAACTAAATGGTTCTTAAGGTGCCTTCAAACCCACACCATTCTATGATTCTGGGATCCCATTATCAGCCAGGATTCTTCAGTGACTTTGAGAAAGCATCACTCCCCCTGTTAGTTGCTTTAAAATTCTCCCAACATTTCCCTGACGTTCCTAGTCATCCTCAGTCACCACAGCATCTTGTTCCTCACCTAATTTTGTCTGCAGATTCATTTAAGCTGTATCATGATAATCTTTTGGAAACTTCCCATACCTGAGATAATCTCAATAGAGATTATCTATTATAATCTCAATAGAGATTATCTCCTTTTCTTAGGAGAAATAACCTTTTCTTAGTTCCGTATTTGTAGAAGACTTAGTAAATTTTGATCCTGTTCATGACTAAGATATTTTGTGATATTGCACTACAAAAGCAGAGTGGAATAATTATAAATAGGAAACCACATGGCTGTTTTCAGATCACAAACTGGGTCAACTGGGAGCTAAATCTGAGAATACTTGATATATTTAGAAGAAACCACATGACATAGAGATCACAATTACTCCAATAACAAGTATTACAAAGCAGAAAATCAAAGGTAAGGTTCAAACAGAGATAAGTACAAATGTGTAATAGTGCATATGGAAAATTCAAGATCTGTTCATCAGGTGACATCTATATAGTTCAGATTAATACAGTGCAGTTTTTGCATTTACATACTACACCAGATTATTGAAGATTAAAGAAAAGATTTACCTCTTTTAGCTACTTTTATTTGCTTGCTTGATCCTGCTACAGAGCAGCATGAAGAAAATATGTTCTAAATGCCATGGCATGAGTTCACAGGTTCACAGGTTATTCTGAGTTGGAAAGGACCGTCAGGATCATCTAGTCCAACTCCCCACCAACTAGACCATATCACTGAGCTCCTCATCGAGTCTTCTCTTAAACACCTCCAGGGATGGTGACTCCACCAACTCCCTGGGCAGACCATTCCAATGAGCGATCACTCTCTCTGTGAAAAACCTCTTCCTTACATTCAGTCTAAACCTCCCCACGCGTATTAACTGGTAAGAAAGGAGAAATTTTAGCTGCTGTTACATGTAATGGTTTTGAAACAAAATATTTGATAATCAAACAAATCTTTGAGCAAACTACATCTATAATCAATCCCTTGAGAAAAGTGAGGGAAGGTTTGTCCAACAGCATTCTAGATTTCACACACTTCTTTGTCTTATTTCCAGGGTGAAGCAGGTTTGCCAGGTCATCAGGGTTTACCTGGACAGAAAGGAGAAAAAGGAGACCAGGTGAGTCACTTTGAGGCTCAACTTGATCTTTCTGTGCTCTTTGGCATAAGAAGGATTTGTCTTGAGTATCCCCAAATGAAGTGATTACTGTGGTGAGCAGCTGATTGGCATACAGAAAGGTCACCAAGTACCTCTTCCACAAAAGTATTCCCTGTCTAGTGTCTGTTCCTAATTACAGGAGAGATGCTAATGAACAGTGTCTGTCCTAAATGCACAAGGTTGTGTCTGATGCCATGCTGATTGTGAGGCAGTAGAAGAGGTACACAGCCCTTCAGGACTCACTGTCAAAGGTATCTGCCCTATTTAAGAACACGAAAATTTTTTGATAACAGCAAAAAGCCATAAATATCCCCTGTCACTGAGCCCTGGAAAAGCCTCTAGGGGGCTGGGTTGTTTTCTGATGGCCCAACTTCCCCCTAGAATCCTGATGTCTGGTGCTTCCCCTGGCTAGATCTAGAACTACAGATGCATCTACACACTGAGATATATTTGAATCAGGGGTCTGACAGTAAATTTAGCTCTTTAAATGAGGTCTGTACTCCTGATAGCTAACCACATGCTTAAATGTGATCAAGAAAGATCAAAAATCAACTGAGGTATTTCCATTTAATTTGCTCTATTATATGCACTTTAGAGCATAGGATATAGAATGTGTTATATTTGAGCTGTTCAAGACCGAAGTGGTTGGCGCTTTGAGCAACCTGGTCTAGTTCAAGGTGTCCCTTTTCATGTCAAGGTTCACAGGAAGAGACCCACAAGGATCATCTAGTCCAGCTCCCAAGTGACTCCCACACAGGGATTGCACCCCCAACCACGGAGCCGTGGGCACCATTCACCGTCCATCCGAGCCTCCCATTGTCTAGACCATGTCACTGAGTTCCTCATCCAGTCTTTTCTTAAACACCTCCAGGGATGACGACTCCACCACCTCCCTCGGTAGTCCATTCCAATGAGAGATCACTCTTTCTGTGANGGAACTTGCTAATGATGGGTGCAATTCCCCCGTCTATATCATCTCGAAAGATATTAAACAGTGCCAGACCCAGGGCTGATTGAGATGATCTTTAAGGTCTCTTCCAATTGAAACCATTCTATGCTTCTATGATTTGCTTTATATATAAAATTACAGAAATATAGGTCAGATATCTCCAATTTAATGCAGGATAAATGCACTCTGTGTATGTACTTTGAGGAGTATCACAGAGTAAGATAACAGAAAGTGTAAATATTTAGCTGATGCAATCAAAAATATTCATCTTTTCTGCTTTCCTTTCCCTCCTTTTAGGGGGAAAAAGGAAGAGATGGTCACCCAGGAATGAGAGGTGAAAGAGGAGAAAAGGTAAGTCATGAAATGACCACAATCTTTAGACAAGAAGGAAAAGAGACAAGAGGGCAGAGACAAGTGATACAGGGAGTATCTGAGAAAGATCAGAAACAATGGAAGACTTTTAGCTGAGTTTTACAGCGAAGCAGTAGAAATAGCTGTGTGTGGGATGGAGACAATTCTTCATTTAGCAATACAAGTTGGTGAAAATTATGGACAATTCTTTAATTCAAGAAAATTCTTCTTTGTTTTATAATTGACTGATGAAAATCAGCCTGAAACTAAGGTCTAAAGAAGTTTTCTGTACCTGCCTGTGGTGCAGTAGAACAACAATTTAAGTAATAGTCTGGGCTTCTGCCATCACACCATCATTAATTTTAGTGAAAATGAGAGAACTAGACAAAGGTAATGCCCACTAAAATTTACATTTAACCTCTGTGAACATGAAGATGAGGAAACAGCACCGACCCTGCAGATGTGGGTATATGGGAAAATAATTGCCTTCATTATAGTGGCAATAGCATTTAGGATGTGGGTACCACTTTTTTCTCCTTCCTAGGATACATCAGTCCTCAGCTTATCTGTGACTTTCACCATCTGTGGACATGGTAGTTCTGTCATAATTATTTTATTTGTTGACACCAAGGAAGCACCTATATCTCATATATCTAGGAGGTTGACATGTATTCCCATAGCTCCTGGTTTTGAAGTTGCAGGGAACTGATGGTTGTGCAGCACAACCCACATGAAGTTCATTGCCAGCTACAGCACCCAGATTGTACAATAAACCCTCAAATTTCACAGAGGTTTAGGTCTTCTCAAGCCCCACGAAGCCTGTATTCCACAAAGATATGCGGCCGCCCTCTCCTCCTCCAGCCCTGGAGTGCTGGGGGCATTCCCGCCACCATCCCATGCCCTGTGACGGCACAGGGGAGAAAGAGGATGGCTTCTGCCCTTCCCCGGGTGAAATGTGCCAGGATTCTCACCTTTTACTGCCGCCACTCCTACACACTGGCTTCTACACACCACCCAATCTCACAGGCCAGCCCTGGCTGGGGCATTTACACACTCTGTTCCCAGAACCCCCTCGTGATGTCTGATGGTACAAAGGAGTAAAAGGGGCTTTCTCTGCCTGGTCTCTGCCCAGGGAGTCCCTGTGGGAGCCAGCACCACTGCTGTATGTGGGCTTCTGGCCATGGCCATACCGTGGTGACAAGCCATGGCAAAGAGCGGCTTCTGGCTGCGGCTGTACTGCATGTTGGATAGGTAACATGCTGCGAAAGATTTATATGTAACATGGTGTTGGCAGCTCATCCTACTGACAGGGGCTGGGGCCACACCATCCCTGCTGATGTGATTGACAGCAGACTGGGAACAGTAGCGTTGTGTATCCCCCAGAGCCGCATGCCCTATGCTGGTGCAGGATACATAGCCTCAGGGAAGGGGCTCTGCAGGGACCATGGCAGGAGCTGTGGGGGACAGCAGCGGGCAACAGGGGGCAGCTCCAGCCACAGAGAAGGGATTCCTGGCTTTCACCACTGCCGCCTTGGCCTTGCTCGCCCCTGTTCCCTGCCACATCTCAGCAAGCTTGTGAGACCAGGAAGCGTCAAGGTCGGATGCCTCCCTTCTCGCAAGCAAGACCAGGCGCTTTGCTCGCCCACAACCAGGATGCGGTGACCCCATGCTGGATTCCTTGGTAAGCAGAGTGCCAGGTTTCTGCTGGAAATCTGGCTCTTGCTGTGGCTCTGGGGTCTTTGTAAGAAAGCTAAGTCAGAAGAAAAAGCGAGGCGGGAACTCCGAAGGGCAGGAGCTGGGTAAGCTCTATCATCCACTGCCGCTCACAGCTGCTGCCTACAAGTGAGACCGGGCAGCCCCACTGTGGCTGTGGCCTTACCACCCTACTCCAGCTGTGAGCAGTGGCCTGGGGCCCCCTTGCTGTGGTGCATGGTTCCCCTGGACCTCTTGCTGACAGCGGCAACCCCTGATGACAGGGAGAGGGGCAGATACAGCCCCCAATCACAACCCTACCACCTTCCCGACCCCTCCCACTGCAAGGAGCGGCCCATGGCCCCTTCACCACCACAAGATAGCGGGCAAAGTGTTTCCGCAGGTTGTTCTCATCCTAGCTCCTGATGGGATAGGGGCAGTGTCCTGCCAGCCCCGCTCCTTCTCAGGCAGCACTGCCTGGTCAGGATATGTGCAGCCACTTCTGCTCCAGGCTGTGGGGCGGAACCCCGTCCTGATGGGAGAGGAGCAGTGTCCCACTAGCTCCGCTGTCTCTTCCGCGGCACTGCCAGCATAATGAGTGCAGGAGCAGCTGCGCCCTGGCGCTCTGATCAGTGAGCCCGAGCTGGTGCAGGTGGGCGCAGCCACGCCTGGACGCTCCGAGCAGTGAGCCTAGGCTGGTACTGGCTGGCAGAGCAGTGTGCCAACAGTCCATGCAGTGGCTGACGGGGGGGGCCAAATTTGCATATTCATGAGTGCCTACTTTGAATATTCATGAGTGTCAGGCCACGTGTGCGAAGTTGAGAAACTGACCTCCTTCATCGCGGAAAAATCATACCATGAAGAGATGAAGCCACTATTTGAGAGGCGCAAAGTGGAGAGGGTTGAGTGTAATTATTTTTTTCCTCTTTCCAGGGTGACACAGGTTTCCCTGGACCTCCGGGCTTACCTGGAACAGTAAGTAAGATTGTGTTTAGTGCTGTAACAATATTCATGCTTTCTCTACACAAACTACACAGAAACAAATATTTTCAAGTTCCTTACTTCTCTGCAGGAGCTTTAGGACTTATTTTCTCCAACATTATCTCCCTTTGGTTTGGACAAGTAGTATCAAGGTGCATTTGATGTTTTTATTTTTTGAGAAGGTGGTATTTTCCCCTGCCTCTTTGCAAACAGCATTTTTTTTATGTCCTTACCCTGTGGTAGCACTTAAATTGGTTAGTTTAACAACTGTGGGAACTTTCTGAAGAAGGTCAAGGATGAAAACAGGGAGTAATTTCCTACAGATTTTCCAGGGTGAGCGAGGTTTTTCCCACTAGGATTTCAGAATAAGACTGTTTCAGTCAGTGACCTAGTGAACAACAGCTTGCCTCCTTGGGGAACAATTCACCTTTTTCCTGTAAGAGCAAAAGGCTTCACTTCTCATTGATGTGAATTTATGGGGTGGAACACTGAGACTCAGCAGAGCTTCAGCCACCCAGAGCCTCCCTGGCATATGGTGCCACGCTGTGCTGTAACCCTAGAAAGACACTCTCATCCCAAATCATTCTGGATTCAGCACTGGATCTAACCACACAAACCAGTCACACCTGGTTGCATGTGCCCTTTCTGCTAATAAAAACAAACAAAAGAACAACAAACAAAAACCCCACCCAACAAAAAAACATCAATCTAAGAAACCCACACACCATGACTACAGAAATATATTAAGTACAAGCCTAAGAAATTAATTTTGGAAGCCTAAGTATAATTACGATTATGTTCACTGGTGATTAAACCAGCATCCACTGAATGTAAATACACAAACCTGGGTTCCTTTCAGCAAAATCTGTGTAAGCAGGTTGGAGTAAGCACTATTTTTGCAGCTAGATTGCTGATCCCAGTCACAGATCCTCCAAGAAATGGCAGATTAGCCATTTCATTAGCTCTGCTCACCACAGTTGGATACAGCTGCCACAAATTATGGAGAAAATTTGAATCGAGGTCTATTTGTTGGTGCAAATCATGTGCCTAAAGATCTTCATGCAGCAATGCATGTTAGAATTTATTCTGTGCCATTAGTTGGCCTTCTTCAATCTATTGCTTCATGGTGCCTTGTCTAGAAAGACTCTATGTTTATCAGATAAGAATGACCCAGACACATCAAGGCTAAATCTCTCTGAGTAAATCTGAAAAAGACAACTCGTAAATACATTAAAACATGAATAGACATAGAGAAGAGATGTCTGACTGCTCAAGTTTCTATGTTTGTGGGAAGAAATAATTTCTATTTCATGTGTTCAAGTAGGTGATGATTTTGACATCACTCCATTTCTTTCCTAGTTTTATCAGCTTTGATGAAAGATATTCTTTCTACAAAACTTCATCCTTCTTTTATAGCTAGTTCTTCAAAATGACCATATATTCCCTAAGTAAATGATGTGGAGATGTCATGTAAATGGTACAAGGTACAATGAGAACACACAAGGCTCAACTGTGGTGTCAGGAAATTTAATAATCTAGAAGATGACTTCAGGTTGAAAAGTAAACTGGAGACTGCTAATAGTAAACTTGATTAAAAGGTTAAAGATTGCTTTTTCTTAGCAGTGGGACACACAGGGTTTTTTCTGGACTTACAGTTTTATTTCAAATACTCTAGGAAATGTTTGATATTTGTGGGCATCTTTCCAAATAGCCAGATGTTACAATGAGTTGCTCATTTATAAACCTACTGATGGGTGTATGGAATATGTAATCTGTAGTGACAAAGAGAATACAAGGTACTGCATTTCAAGAAAAATAGGCAATCCTTATTTTAACACTCTCGTTTCTGTTTCAGACAGCATTCTTCACCCCCTACCCCAGGATTCCTGTAAGTAACATCTCTAATAAACATGGCCTCTGTCTTATTTCCTCTTCCAGCTGATAGACACACAGCACCTTAATGTCTCCTGTGTTATTTAAATACTTTCAGTGGAGAACTCATCTTGTGTCTTTTCTGGGTATCTTCGCCATTGTAACCAACCATGATGGGAAGTCCAAAGCTGTTCTGACAAGGGCAGCATTTAAACCAGATGCGGCTGGAACATAGCTATGTGCTCTACCAGCCTCTTAACCCAAGTTTAAAATGAAGTTTTATATCCCGCTTGCAGCACATAGCAGGACATAAATGGCATAATATGGTCTGTGAAGAAGTTTGTTATGAATCAGGAGGTTTACAGGTGGTAGAGAAGGGCTGTAAGAGAGTCATTAGAAAGGAAAGTGTATATAACAGGCTCTTCAGAGGCTGAGGAAGGAGTTAAGGATGGGACGTGAGGTAGGACTGGAAATAAGAGACAAGATTTCTTAGTCTGCTTTTTCCTTTGGCTCAGAGTTTATGCTTATAATTATGTGTGTGTAAATATATATATATATATGTACACTAAGGAAACATGCAGAACAGTAACATCTTACATGGTCTTTGTAGTGCTACAACCACAGAAGGAGTTATTTGTTTCTCTTGCTTTGAGTGCATCACCCTTGCAAATGAGCTGCAAGACAGTAAGGAATAAAAGTCTTGAAGTGTGACAGCTGGTCAGTTTGCTGGGATTTCTCCATGTGCAAGATGAATATAATGATACCTGCCATAGCACAGGCCCACACATAGCACTGTGAGCTTTGGGAGAAGTATGGGTAAGGATAGTTGCCTTTGATTTACATGTCTACAATTCAAGTGTCAAAGGTGGTGATAAGCCTTAGGAGACTGTCATGAGTCATGTTACAGAGGTGTCAGGACCAGCCAAGTGCTGAATGTTGTCACACACTCACCAGAAACTAATCCTTGCCCACGCTTGCCATGGAGTATGTAGTCTATAGTACCATGGAACTTGTTCATATTTATTTAGGCTAGTCAGTTAAAATCATAAAATATTTTTGGAGATAGGATGAGAGAACTACAGTGGTGGCCAGGAGTCACAATTGGAAAGAAGCAAAAGCAGTAAAACAAGAGATGCCTCCTCGTTTTCACTTCTGTCTCACACTGCAGCTAGTTACAGCTGAACCCCTACTGCATTTACTTTCCTTTATGTGGCAAGGAAGTTACTAGGCCATAGTTGAGACTACAGGAAAACATAGCTGAGAGCAGGTCATGGGAGCTTTAAACCCTGCTCTAACCCAAGTTGGTGGCAGCTGTTACCTGTCACTGTATTATTTCTGTGCACTGAGCTGTAGGTAAGAAGTGGCAGGCGGTAGATTAAGACTAGCTCCCAGTGGGCAGCACTATCAGACACTGTTAACAACTTCAGCAGAGTCGTGGACTTGGCAAACTTGGAAGGACTTGCAGGCAGATTTGCTGCTGGGTTGGTTTAATGAAGGCCCATTGTGTTTGGGCTGCATCAAAAGCAGCATGATCAGCAGGTGAAGTGATTCTGATCTGATCAGACCCCTCCTGGAGTGCTGCATCCAGCTCTGGGATCCCTAACATAAGAAGGACGTAAGCCTGTAGGAGCAACTCCAGAGGAGGCCACAAAGATGATTAGTGGGATGGAGCATCTCTCCTGTGAGGAAGGGCTGAGACAATTGTGGCTAGTCAGCCTGGAGAAGAGAAGGCTCCAGGGGAGACCTTATAGTGATTTCCAGTATCTAAAGAGGCTACAGGAGAACTGCAGAGGAACTTTTGATATGGTCAGGGAGTGACAGAACAAGGGAAAATGGCTTTAAGCTGATAGAGGGAAGGTTTAGAGTAGATGTTTGGAAGTAGTTCTTCACTATGAGAGTGTTAAAGCACTGGAACAGATTTGTCAGAGAAGCTGTGGATGCTCCATGCCTGAAAGTGTTAAGGATAGGTTTGATGGGGTTTTGAGCAACCTAGTCTAGTGGGTGGCATCCTTGCCTACGCAAGGGGGTTGGAACTAGGTGATCTTTAATGTCACTTTCTATCCAAACCATTCTATGATTCTGTGAGGAAATGCTTCCTCTACCCATGTCTGTAGCTACTGGATTTTGCATTACTGTGCAAGTTAAGTATCAAGGAAGAAGTGGGCGAAAGATGAATATTAAAAAACTTCCTCCTTTTACCTGTTGAGTTACTTCTTCCCTTTGCAGTCTTGCTTTCCCTTATATGTGTCCTTATTCCAATTCAGTAAAACCATCCCTGCCTATAATTGTACTGACATATGTCTGTGCTTTGTCCTTCTGCTCTCTCAAAAGAGTTTCAGGATTTGAAACATCATTACAAAAAGTAACTTATGGGCACAACCACAGAGGTTTGCAGCTTTGTTCCATTTGCTTGGTCCTGATATCTTTCTGAAAGGCACTAGATGGCATCAGGGACTGCCTGGTTAAAAGTCGATCTAACAGGATGCTACTTGTAGAGTAAAATTTCTCCCATTATTTACCTCGGATGATGGTATTTATTCATAATGCATAATAAATACAAGCATAAGTAATATTTATGCAGATACATTTATTTTGTCTGTTAGAGAATCATTTTAAAATGGACTGTGAAATCCCAGGTGGTGTAGAAATGATTGGCAAATAACTGATGTGAATAAAATGCAAGCTGATTTGTCTGGCTCTGCATTTTGGCTGATCACTATTCCTTGCATGAGTATGTAGCTAAAATCACTGATGTTCTTACTCTTTCTTGATTGCATAATTGAAACACTTTGTATGATAAATAATGAATAAGTAATGATTGCTGTTGCCTGAATACATATGTTCATATCAGTGTGCAAATGTGAGTATTTGTGTAGTGTCTGTTTTATTCCAGCTAGTTCCATAATTGTGCACTTTCCTTTTCAATTTATAAAATGCAGAAATATGGCTTTATTGATTATTTTTCTAGAGCTCAGAACAAAGCTGATGAACTTCTGTCTGAAAGCATTTTCAATTTAGTGTAAGGAGGAAGAACAGGAATAAATTAATCCTATTAACCAGTGGTGGTGCTGCATGAAATAATGTACTGACATGCAGGAAGGAGGGGAAGATGTATGAATGTGTGAAGATGTTAACAAACCTAGAGATCAGGAATAGCTGAGTTATGCACACTTCTGGATGTGCTCAAGTTGAGACCCTGAACACCTCTCTCTTACAGAGATAGGGAACTGCCTACCCCAAGAATGTAGGATGACAATAAGTCTGTGGTCCTATACAGAGGTTGTAATGTGTTGCTGCTGCTTTTGCTTTTGCCCATATCTTGTGGCCTTTTAGTACCTTTTGGAGATTAATTCATCCAATTTTGGAATGGCACATTCTTTAACTAATGTTTTCTATAAGGGAAGAGTGTTCTTTTTTTAAACTGAACAATTTTTCAATTAATATCATAACAGACTGAGAAGTCTAGATAGGGATCTCCAAGTCACAGTGAGGGATATCAGGTTTGATTTTCGTTGACCTCAAAGTCCTTTGAGGAAGCTACTCTATAATAAATGGAAAACTGATGGAGAGAACCTTCTTGCCAAACAGGACTAGTATAACATCCAGGCATGGAAACAGCATTTATTTCTGTCTTTGCATTACTGTTTTATATCAGGTTGAACCTGGACCAAAAGGGGAGAAAGGAGATCGAGGAACGAGTGGAGAACCTGTAAGCAGAGCCAAATTTTTCTTCAGTTGTTTTTGAACTTCAGCAGTAAGAGGATATGAGAGCTGCTTGTTTCTGAGGGACAGGGTGGGAAATGCTTCTTCCAGGGATGCCTTTCTCATCAGAAATAGCCACAGTGATGCTTGTCTTTGTACCAACTGTAGAGGAAGCCACATGTGTTTAGATACCTGATCTATAGTTCTGGGCCTTAGTAATTGAAAAAGGGACCAGGATGTTTGGTAGACAGATCTTGGCTGACAGGAAGATTGTAGAGGATTTATTAAGGCATTTTGAAGTGGTGTGGCCCAGCTAAATTGTGCATTTGGCTACTGCATTTGTATCCTGAACTGCTCTTGTTCTGGAGCACCCTGGAGAGACAGAGTCCTGTGCAATCACAGCTTCTGTAAAAAACACTCTCTCAGTGGGAGGAGGGAGAACCATCTGCTTGTGAGAAGAAAGGTTAATCTTTCAGCTCCTTCACCTCTTCCTCTGCTTTTTCAGGGATTGCCTGGGGTCCCAGGCAAACAAGGTGCCCCAGGACCTGGAGGAGTACAGGTAAGAGGCCCTAACCTTGAAGAAAAATCCCTGACATGACCAGAGAAGAGTGCCCTCAAGGTCTATGGCACTGTGAATAATTCTCCCCCTACGTACCCACAGCCCATTTCTTTCTTCTCATTGGTGTAAGTTCAGGGACTCTTGTAGAAGTATTTAGTTATGCGATACATGAGGACAACACGAAAAAATCAACTCAGAAATATGGTACTGGTATAGCATGATCAGTATTATCTGAGAGACTTCTTCCAGCTGCATGTGGTAAGTGTCCCCACCTGGCATGTGGGAGACCCGGGTTCGATTCCCGCCAGGGAGACAGTGTTAAGAGTTGGACTCGATGATCCTTGTGGGTCCCTTCCAACTCAGAATATTCTGTGAAAATCCTCTACTGTTGCCACTGATAAGTCACTGCAGTACATTGTCAAAACATTGCAGAGCAGTCAGATTCAGCCTCAGTCCATTTGACCTTGAGTGAACTGTGGCTCATGTGAAATGGTTTTAGATTCTCAATGACATTCTGAAAATTTCTTGGCTCATATTATTTCCAGTCATCACTGAGATGTTTTCATGTCAGTAGGTGCTATCATGTGCACTATGCCTTAGCCATATAATCAGCAATACAATTTAAACAAGTTAACAGCAGACAGCACTCTGGAAAAAGAACTGAATCAAAACGGTAATACCACACAATTTTTGAGAAACATCTGCTAAATAGGAGACGGTTCAGTGAGCAGACTTTGTCCTACCAAAACTCCTCATAAAGGTCTCTGTGATATGCGGTATTTGAAAAACCCTCTGTACAGTGATCTGCTTTGACCATTTCTAAATTACTGATTTTTATATTTGAGAACTGCAGGCAAATCTTCCTCTGTTAATGGAGATCATCAGAGTTCATCTGGAAATGAAGTAGCTGGTAGGCCTGAGGATAGGAAGGAGGGAGTTTCACCCAGATGAATACCTGAAAGTTTCAGCATCCTGTGCTGAGAAACAGCCTCTTAGCTGATCAGCCATTAGTAATTCTTCTTAAATCTCGGGGTTTTATTTTTATGTTTCCTTGATGCATAGAGAACCAGAAGCTATTTCCTCAGCCGTTAACTCCTCTGAGAATTGGTTAACAAAAAGCATTGATTAGTGCATATTCAGGCATCTCAAAATCTTTTTGTCTGGCAGGCAGTCCCCTTCCATGTCTAATCAGCTGATATCTCTCTTTCTGTGCAGGGTGCAAAGGGGGACAAAGGAGCCCGAGGAGAAGCTGGAGCTCCTGGAGAGACTGTGAGTAACTGCTTTGCTTGCAGCACTTTTACCTGGCAGTAACACTCCTGAAGGGACACTGAAGTCAAAACCTTGCATCTTTGGAGTCACAGGCTGCTTGAGGAAAGGGCACATCCTAATCTGCAGTTGGAAGAGTCATTGCCTGTGGGCAAACAGGCCCATCTGCGCCAAACAGATCAATGCCCCAGTCAGCCCAGCTCAAAATTGTGCATCTTTGTTTGGCCAAATCTCTCCCTACCTAACAAAACACCATTTTCTGGGTGGGATGCCAGAGGAACTTGTGACTGCATTGCAACATCAGCCCAGCCCAGGCAGCCAGCTGGAGCAGGGCGCTCACAGCTCATCAGCAGACTGAATTGGGTTTTGATCACTGTTGGATTTAGGTGTCCTCATCATTTTTTCTTTTTTTAATACTGGCTCATCCAGGGGTCTGATCCTGAAGTGCATGTTGTAGGGAGTGCTGCTGTTGCCTGGCTGTGTGCTAAGGAACAACAGAGGATTTTTTTGTCTTATTTTATTATGGTGAGACCATGTAAGTCCTTTGTGACTGAGTGAGAAGCCACACACTTTCTTTGCAGGCAGAGAAGGAAGAAAGACTAATGAACTACGGTCATCCCCCAACTTGCCTTTGGTCTCCTTCCCTTGAGTGGAGCGTGCAATCCGCAAAGATAACAAACTCGTGAATATGCAATTAAGCCCCACCTCTCACCCTGCCCCCCCCATCAGCCCTGAAGTGCTGAAAGGGGAGTTCTCGGCACATTCCTGCACCATGGGACAGGTCAGGAGAGCACAGGGAATGGCTTCTGTCCTTTCCTGGCCCACCTGTGAGGGAGTTGGACTCAATCCCCAGCCCGGGCAACCCTGCCTGTGAGGGAACCAGGCTATAAAGCCTAAGGTCTCACGGTGCTGTGGTGGAGGTCCCCATGTCAGCGGCTGGCCCAATGTGGAAAAGTGTGGATGTAGACTCATTAGCAGCGTCCTATGATCTGCTTGGTATGGCTTTTGCAGCCCTAGTATCCTTTGCGCTGTGGGCTTTCTGGCTTTCTGAGCCATAGGCTTAAGCAGAATAACACCCTGATGCTGCCCCTGAAGTCTTCACGGCCATGGGGGGCTCAGATTGCAAAAGCGTTGAGACAGCAATGATCCTCCTGGCATGCCTTTGCCAGAAACAGTGTCCTCGGTGCTGTAGTCTCTTTGGCTCTCTGAACCCTAACCCTAACTCTGTGCCGGGGATGGAGCCCAGCTCCCTCACAGATGGGGCCACCCGGGCTGGGGTCAGAGCCTGGCTGCCCCACAGACTTGGCCTCCCAGGCCGGGAGAAAGCCCCGCTCCCTTGCAGGTGGGCCAGGAAGGGACGGAAGCCATTCCCTTCACTCTCCTGACCCGTCCTACGGCACAGGGACGTGCTGGGAACGCCCCTGCAGCGCTCCAGAGCTGATGGGGGGGTAGGGTGACAGGTGGGCTTATTTACATATTCAGGGCCTTATTAACATACCAACGCTTCACAGCATGCTCCACGCGTGCTCAGAAGGGATTTATCATGGAAAATAAACAGTGAAGAATTGAACCTGCAAAGAGCAAAACCATGAAGTGATGGAGGTTCACTGTATTTGAAATAATGATTGAGGGTGAGAATGCTTGTGGTAAGAAGAACAGAATAAGAAATCCATGTTATGCATCTTAGCACACTGAAATTTCTTCCTCGACCTTTGTGTTAATGGTTTTCTTTCTTGGATTTGTGGTTAGACATTAGATGTGGTGTTAATAACATGTCATATGTTACGTTATGTCATATGTTCAGTCCCCATACGAGCCATTCACTTAGGACCTGAGCTTGATGATTCTTGTTGGTCCCTTCCAATGCAGAATGTGCTGTGGTGTTTTCCCTATGCAGTACTTTGACCCTTAATCCTGAACTAGCTTTTCCTAGCTCTCTTTCACCCTTGGCTGAAGAATCCCTTAGTATTTTTGTAGAGAAATAAAAAAACCCAAACAAAAAGTAGGTGGATACATCACCAAGTATGTGTCCTCTAATGTCCCACATGAATTTTTAGGGACACTTAAGTGCTTTCTTGCCCTACAAAGCTTTCACTTGCAAATGAGAAAGTCCTACAATTCAGAACTATACAGTCTCAATGTTTATTGTTCTGTCTAGTCTGTTCTATGTTTACTGTTCATTGTGTAGTGCAAAACAGTGTTTTCAAGTTTTATTGCCCAGAGCAGAGAAAGGAAGAATTGTCAGCAAACCATATTTTTTTGACCTAGATTTTTTTTTTACAATAAATCAACATACTTTCCTTTGGTTCTTTTGATGTGTCTAGCCCAGACTTTTCTTCCTGCATCTCAGCTAGATTTAGGATTTGTTTTGATGGAAGGTAGATTTACGCTCCCCAAAAGAGTCTTCATCCATTTCGTGTTGTTTCATTCTTTTTTACACTAAAAAGTTTTTCACAAATATGTTATTTTTTGCTTTTTTGCTTGCACCACTCCTTGTCTGACATGAAATCCAGTCTCCCTTGAAACATCTTGTTCCCGTGGTGATAAAAGTTGTGACTTACATATGCACACACATCATTTTCTCAAAACAGGGTTTGAGTGGACCAGCAGGGCCCCCAGGTCCAAGAGGCTTGCCAGGAAATGTGGTATGTATGCACCTGTGTATTTATTTTCCCATCTGTGCCCTGATTTCCGTAGTTAATGTGTTTAGTTTTTCCTCCCTCGGGGATTGCAATCAGGTTCAAAAGGCTGTGTTTCATTACACTTGTTTCTTATGGTGTATCCATGAAACATCTTCACATGTTAATTTTTAGCAAGAAAGAGGCATAGAGGTGCTTCATTCCTCACCAAAACGGCAAAAGGAATTTTTGCTGCAAGCTCTTCAAGAGAAAAATTTCAAAGTTTATTTTCTCTTTAGTTTTGTTCTCTTTGCCTTGCTTTCATATGTCCTTTCCTTTTGTAAACATTACTTGTTTATATAAAAATAGCATGGTCAATTCTCTCTTTTATAATGAAAGCATGTAGGCATTTGATCCTATAATCAGAGCCTTGAAATCAATGTGGTGTTCCTCTTACCTCAGTTCATCACAATTATTAAGATGTACATGATAAAACTTTTCATGTTTGCTAAAAAATCTTTGGACTAACTCTACTCCACTACTGTAATTTTCTTTCTTGTTCCTGGGGCTTCTCTGGGTTTAGACTGGAGGAGGTGAAAAACACCATTTAGACCTCATCATATATTATACTCAGGCAGAGTGGTTTAGCACTCTTTGAGCCAGAGTTTGTTACCTGAGCAATCCAAGAAAACCTAAATTGCCTTTCAGCTGATTGTTAAAATGCATTTGATTTAATTGTACTAATTTAGTGATTTAATTTCAAACTGAAAAGTGATATTGGAAGTGAAGACCTTTTTCAAATTCCTATTCTGTTAAGCAAACTTCTATACCAGTAATACCTATAAAAGCTAATATAGTTGGAAATAATTTTTACCGGTGCAGAAAGGAAAATAATTATCAGATCCATTCTGAGGTCAATCCAATCTTAATGGTGCCAAGACATGACCTCACATCTTAAAATGGAGTACCACTCCAAAATGTTTTTTGGTGAGTTAGAAAATTATAGTATTTAATTTAAAGCTCTAAATCATTTATATATTGACATGGAATCCTTTGAGATCTGCCAAGATGTGGAAAGGATTGAAAACTGAAATAGAGGATAAAATGAACATAGCTATGTTTCCCAGTGTTTTGCTTTGGAAAGCAGTAGCCATTAAAAAGAAATATATATATATAGATATATAGTAGAGGCTTTTGGCTTCTCTGATACAGAGGTGGTAGGTTGTAGGTTCGATGGTAATGGGCTAGGAACTGCTGAGGGTTTCAATAAAAGAAAAAAAAAAGTTACTAGTAGAAGTAGAACGGACAAATCTGGGATTAGTGCAATTTCTGCTTTTGCTGTTCAGCTCTCTTTTGAATTAATAAAAAAATCCTCCGTTAAGGACCTGCTACACAGCTGTTCTGTGGTGTTCGCTGGATTACAGGTTGTCTGTACTGGGAAATATAGAGCTGATATTAATCCTGGAAATAGATTGTACTAAACCCTCAGGTCTACCCCTTTGCTTTAGAATCGAATGCTACCTACAAACAAACTTTTAAGCTTTAAAGTTCTTTTCTCTCCAGGGTGTGCCCGGAGGCCCTGGACTGCCAGGAAAGGCAGGAGAAAAGGGGGAAAGGGTGAGCTTATTATTTGTTTGATTTGATTGTTTCTTTTCTTGGGCATTTCAAGTAACTGGGACAGAACCAATCTGAACTGGGAAATTATTCCAAAGGTTCATAGATGGTTAAGACATATGGGCTTATTAGATCATCTTGTTGGAACTCCTCTATTACATGCGCTACAAGGTTTTCACCCTGTTGCAGCTTTATAATTTACCTAATAAAGCACTATGACTAGATATAGTGAAGTCACTGCTACACATTTTGAAATTACAACCTTTTGCCATTCTCACTGTCTGACAAGAGCAGGCATTTGGTGTTGTAAGAAACTCCTATTCATCACTGTAAATTCAAAACTGGAAGAAAAACTGGCTTTCATGATAAGGTGTTTTTACTAGACCATTAGTTCGGCTTTCTAGTGCATTCTGGCTCGCCTTATGCTTACCTTGCCTCAGTCTTATGTCCCACCTCATGAGCTTTCTGAGGTCAGAGGCTTGTGATATGATCATACATCGCACAGTGCCCAGAATGTTGGAGTCCTGATCTTTGTTTGCTGGAGTAGAAATGATTAATCAGAAACATGGCCCCATATATGAAGTCAGGGAATGAATCCCAACCCCTTCAGTCAAATCTTCCAAATTACTGAGCTCTACCTCAGGGTCATGTGAGAACAAGTGTCTCTCTCATACAATGTCACAAATAGAGTGATGCACTTCACTCACAAGGAAGAAGCAACAGTATATTTTATTGATATAAGACACTGAGTTAATAAAGTTCAATTGTAAATGCCACATTGCTTTAACAAGATTCAGTGCAAGGTACTCTTGATGATTTACTGCATAGACGACAGTCTGTTGAAACTGTCAGGGAGACCCTTTCATTTAGTTCATGAGGATCACAAAGGATGCCCTTGTATTCTATAATCCTTCTCAGATGGGAGTTTAAGCGTGGCTGGATCCAGACTTAGTCTCAAACTTGGTTAATTTTTTGTGTAAAGGATTACATATGGCAAACCAATCCTTTTTAATCACTTATCTAAGGTTTCAAAGGTTCAGTGTTCTTATTACCAGTTCCCTTACTGAGTGTCTGATGTGCTAACGAGGTAATTTGATGGATAGCCTTCAGAGGCATCCTTACTCAAGGGGGCATCTAGGAGTGCAGCCCACTGCTGTACCATACACCTCAACAGGCTGTTTATGGAGTGAGATGATTGAGTCATTGTCATATTTGCATACTGACTACAGATACCAGTTGCTTCCAAATTTGGAAAGACATTGACCAGCACTGTGATTAGGTGGGCGCATTGCTCGAGCCAGCCCTTGGCTGGAGTGTTTTCTGTTTCCCCTGAATCAACTCTGAGTCAGGTACAGCTACCACAACCAGATGTGTCCATTACTACTGCTGCTGGTGGTTGTCACTTGAGCAGGATTACAGGAAACAAAGATTGGGAAGTAGAGGGCGCACATCGCCACATATACCTGGTTCTCAAAACAGTGTGAAGTCTTCTTTTACTTTTCCTTGAGGAAAATTACAAGTGTCTTGAGAATAATGATGGAAAAGACTTTCCATAAAAGAGTGTTTCCTATGATACCAAAAGGAATCCAGATGAGAAAACTAGTTAAAATGGATATCTTTCAGTCTCAGTGAAAGACCTGAGACAGGAATGGTCTTTAGTAGTATACTAATAGTTCTGATGGATTATCTTCTACAGGGTGATCCTGGAAAAGAAGGAAAAGTGGGTTTGCCTGGGCCACCTGGTGAGCCAGGGACTGCTGGAGTGCCAGGTTTGCCTGGGAAGGGTAAAGATGGAGCACAAGTAAGTATTGCTTGAGTAGTTCAGTGAGGTAGAGCAGCATGACTCCTGTAGGAGAACAGTGGATTTACCTGAATCCATAAGAAGGCCTGACTGTACAAAATGCCCCAAATCACAGCACTGCATCCAAAACAGCAGAGAGCTGTATTTCTGAACATTGACGCCCCGTGGTGTGCTGTGGTGGCCAGTGAAAATGGAGACCTCCAAAAGTAGTTGCTGTTGTCCTTGTGACAAGTACAAAAATGATTAGCTTGATAGAAGTTCCCCCAAAAAATTAATTCTAGCCACATTAGAAGATGATTTAATTTGCTTATACGTATGTTTTCAGTAAAATATTGCCAGGATGGTGTGAGGTCAGGAGGGTGGTGGGGGTGTACTTGCTACAGGGACTATATCAAAGTCCAGGCTCCAGTTTGACTGGATGGTGACTGTTGTGGTTTTTTGCCTCTGTCACTTTAGGGCGAAAGAGGACCACCAGGCCTGCCAGGACCCTTTGGACACAAGGTGAGCGTGAACTTCATTGTGGACTGCTACTTTTTTTTCCCTGGAAAATAGAGTTTGTGAAGTTGTCACTCAAAAAATGCAGCTTTGGCCGTTTAGGAACTCTCTTTTATTCCAGTATGTCTGCAGATGTAAATACTGGTGTGAATTAGCTGTGTACTCTTTGCAGATGTAAAATTTCTTTCAGCATTAGGTGAATTCAACACAGACTAAGGGCTAAATGCACACTTTTTCAAGGAAAGTGTGATTTGGGCCCTTTAATCCAAACAGCTAGAGAGACATTGAATGGCTCCAGGATGGTCCACTCTCGAGACCACTTGTCAGCCCCTCCAAGAGCACTCTTACGTAGCACTCCTTCCCTTCACCTCTCCAAGGAAGTGTGAATTATTTTCCAACAGGAGCAAGCAGTCCTAGTTTGCCTTCATATATCACAGTTAAGGCAAAATCTAGCTAGTTAATGAGGTTAATGGCACTATAATTTCTTCTGCAGAAAGAAATATTTATTCCCTTAGAAGCACACAGCAAATAGAGAAGGGAATAAAGCAGCATGTGGATTGTGCTTTAATCTTCAATAAAACATACCAGAAAATCCCTTGTTCAAAGTGACTGTGTCCTGATCTGGATTAGAAGAAGATAGAATGTTGAAACAGATTCTGGAAATGATACAAGGAGGATTATAGCAATATGAGATTTAGTCCAATTTGCATCCCATATTTTTGGAATAACTAAATTTCTATGATTTTTTAAAAAAATTTGCTGCATTTCCACTTTAGTACAGTGGTAAGTGTCCCCACCTGGTGTGTGGGAGACCCGGGTTCAATTCCCACCTGGGAGACAGTGTTAAGAGTTGGACTCGATGATCCTTGTGGGTCCCTTCCAACTCAGAATATTCTGTGAATTCTGTGAATTTCGTATAGGCGCATTCTAGTCTGTTGTATATATCTTTGGCAGTTCAGACCATACAATATACCCCCACAGACACACACAAATATACTGACAATTAATATAAAAGAAAAAAACCTAAAAGAAGTAGTCTATTCAATATCAACAGAATATGGTAAGAATCTTAATTGTGCATGGAAAAATACCATTGAACTTTCTGTATTGGTATAATCTTCTTGAATAAAATAATAGATAAGGGATCTGCTGGAGTGTTTGAACTAATAAGAATACTTTTTTCCTCATTGTCCTTGCAGTAGTGTTTCTTTATATGTTATACTGGTTTAAGAAGAAATAAAAAAAGAGGGGAAAATAAGAGATATTGCAGATTGAAATTGGGGTGGGCAGAATCCACAGGTAACAATTTTTCTATCATGCTATTATATAGCTAGAAATAGTGTCATAATAAATAGCATAAATAAGATTCATTGTTGTAAATCTACTGCCAATGTGGGACCAAATCTCACAACTGCAATGCAATCCATAAAAGTCTTATTGATTTCTCCCTATAACTAGAAAACAGATGTTAAATTAAAGTACTACAGTTGAATTCTTTCTTAGCCTTCTGCCTACAGAGTCTGTTGAACAGAGGCAAGATTTTTTCTGTGCTATTCAGGTTTCACTTTGAAAATCCTGTGTTCTAGAGAGGAGTGCTCTGCTTTTGCAGTACAGTGTTCAAGAGAGATAGAAGTGTTGACTCATTTTTTACCGAAAGAATTTCTCTTCTGTGAGTAGGTCCATGTTGGTAAAGAAAGGAGTCAATTAAGATGTAATAAAACATCCCTAATTCTATCTTCCATGTATAAATTATCTGTATTTAGTAATTTTTGTGGGTTAGCCATCTCCCATGGAAATACAGAGAGAGAGAAGTGTAGTATGATGCTTAGTGCTTCCCCAAGCCAAGGAGGATGCCTTATACCCTGGTTAAGTCACTTTCTGTGGATGTGTTCAGGAGGCATCTGGATGTGACTCTTGGGCATATGGTTTAGGGGTGATTTAGGTGGCGCGGGGTTGATGTTTGGACTAGATGGTCTGGAAGGTCTCTTTAAACCCTGATTCTGTGAAATACTGGAAAATGGATGTTGTGCACTGAAATAAATGGGAATAGTTGCAGAGTTTATGTTCCCACTCAGTAATGTGACGTGACATGCAATGATGATGTGTGAGTGCTTGGAGGGGTGGGCTGGGGCTCCTGTGGTGGAAGAGGACAGTTTTTTTGGCATGATGAGAGAGTAACTGTGCCATATCCCTAAGCTGCCCCAACATGATTCTGTTTCTCCGTGGGCAGGACTGGGTCAGGATGTGTTGATTCTGTCTTACAGATGTTCTGTCGTACAACCTGATTGCATTTCAGCATAATTTCTCATCAGTGCAGAAAGCCTTTAACTTTTTCCTTTGTTTCAGGGTGAGAGGGGAGCTCCTGGCCTCCCTGGACAGCCAGGAGACAGAGGTGTGCCAGGAATTGGCCTGGCTGGACCCCCAGTAAGTACGAGATCCTGCTGCAATATGTAACAAGGTGAAAAATAACCATTGCCACCAGGGGAATGCATTGCCTGTGCTTGGCATTTTATTTTGTGAAGGTGCAAATTCCAGACTAGTCCAGAGGCTGACATTTGTGGCTCAGATGTCACACATCTGTTGTGAGGGCTTCTGGTGCATTCAGTTTTAGTTGAAATAGAGTCAAAAAAAGTGCTATAGGAATGATTAGTGACATGGTCTAGCTGAGGGGTGTAGGGCTGCTGGTCCTGTGGGTCTCTCCTGGCTCAGAGAGGACTGTGAGCCTGTGAGGGATCTAGGTTTATGTTTACTACTCTGGAGTGTGCATTCGGTCTCTGTACGGGAGTTAGATGGTGAGTTGGACTAGATGATCCTTGTGGGTCCCTTCCAACTCATAGTATTCTGTGATTAGTATCATTGGCTGTGTCTCCTGAATTTTCTGTATCATCCTGACACACTAGCTGTGGATGTGAATGGAGATGTCTGCTGAGCCAACAGCTCTGGTGCTGGACCTCACTGTTACCCTATTTGAAGGGATGAATGTGACAAACATGCCCACATCAGTGACATAATGACACATTGATATCAAAATGCAAAATATGAAATTAGATTGCTTAAATTTTTCCAAGGGGGCCATCATCCCCATAATTTCCCTCAAATATTTAGTTAGTTGGATGTCATCCAGCTCTGACCTTGCCTCCTTCATTTCAGTAGGTCACAAGCAGTATCTAGGAGTCTGCTCTGAAAAATTTGGATTTTCCTGTTGCTGGCGTTTGATCAGTACTTGTCATATACAACTCCTCTTGAGATGAGGGGGATTTGGGAGTGTTCTGGTTCCATCCTGCTCAGAGACTTCCAGATTTGCACTGAATTTGCTAATGTAGTATGTTCAGGAGGAAGAAAAGTCTGATTCTAATTGTAATTGCTAGAGGACATCCGAGACCTTTCGTTCTTGTATGTGCCATGATCCTGTCGTAGTCAGTCAGTCATCAGTAGTCAGTCAGTTATCAGTGCTGTGTTTATCCAGGTATAAATTTCCCAATTAGTACAGGAAATTGCTTTGAAATTATATTCCTGATTGACAAATCTGTTTTTTTGGGGTGTATCTCCACTTGGATTGAATTCAGCATGGTAAAAGCAAATACTAAGTTAAAGAAAACTGAGTCAGTCATGTTTCACACTGTGATTGTGTCATGGCCTTCATGGTCCTCACAGCATTACCAATAACTGAAGATTAGCTAGGTGTCATTTATTAAGATTTATCTAAGGTACAGTGGTGTTCTTGCATTTCTTAATATTCAGTCACTAATATTAAAATTAAATTAGCAAATTAGTATCTGGCTTCTTTGAAAGTCACTAGCCTATGAGTAGTTCATAATTACAGATTTTTAGATTCAGTACGGGGTTAGTTGGGTTCACTTCTGCATCTGATCTACACAAGATGACAGTTATTTTTCATTGGGGATTTAGCATGCTCATATCCATGAACACAAATGACTAATAACTTGTTTCCAAATGCAGACACCTCTTGTCTCGCACCAGAAGATTGCTTTTTTCTATGTCATCATTACTTGCCCACCTATACACCATACTATTCTCAATTGATGTTCTATTTCTTTAATCTTTAAAAAAATCCAAAACCAAACCACTATTATAATGTTTTTTTCCACTGTACAGTCATCGTAACCTCAGCTTCAGTGAGAAGACTCTAGAATCGATAAAAAACCCACTGTGTAGCCTTGAGTCTATTAGGCTGTCACAAAGACTGAATTCTACAAAACAAACAAACAAAAACACACCACCACCCCCAACACACAACAAAACCACCACCAACAAAAAAACCTGAATAAAATTAGTGGAGCTGCTTCAGTGCCTATTACATGCTGAATTAAAAGTGTCAGCCTCTACCCTTTTTAGTGATGTGACAAAATTGTGTTTCTAATACTTCAGCTTCCGAGCTGAGAGCCAGCAACACTTTTTAATTGAAATCATCACCCTGGTTCCTCCTGAGCCCTTAGCCTCTCTCTGACTTTGCTCCCTGCACAAAAGCTATATATAGATGAAGATTTTTTTTACTTTGTCTGCTACAGTATTGAGTTACAATTTACATAACACCAAGCCATAAACTTGAGCATTAACAGAGTGTGTTCTTCCCGGTGGAGAGGGGACTGCTCGGAGAATTGGGGTGCATTCAAAGGTTTATGCTGAAGTTGCTTAATGGATGCTTGCACTGCATAAGCAGAAAGGTTTCCGTCTTGCCCTGCTGATATTACCACGGGTTCAGAACTGTGCATTTAGCCATTGCTTGAGCACAGCATTAAGGTGTCCTGCCTGGAGGACTGTATGAGGATTAGTGAGTTACTGTGCCTGAAATAGAAAGAAAAAGGAGTTAGAGTATCAGTCAATTTATTCAAACATAGCCTCCAGGGATGTGAGGCCAAGCCTTGTTTAGTATGTGTTTGGAATACCATATTGATCCAGCCATGCTGGATACTGATACTGCACCACATCTGTGGTGTTCCTACAAAAGTGGGTACCTTCTAGTGACTCACTCTACTCAGTTGTACCTCTTTAAGTTGCATCTTCAAATGAGTATCATGCACAAGCATACTGGACTCCCTGCTTGGACAAAAATTTAGAAACTTAGAGGTCCTGTGGGGTGTTTTTCCTTGTATATTCACAGTTAGGTGAATATAATGGCCTTCAGTAGCTGAGGGAATTGTCCTGTCCCAGCTCAAGAGATGTGAGGATGCTGTGGTTCAGTGTCCCCAGTCTCAGCCAGTACAAGGCTGAGCACGGATTGTTCCACATTTATGTGCAGCCACACAGACCAACACAGAGAATAATCCCTTAATGCTTCAGGACACACCCAGATCAGACAAAGTGGGATCTTAAAATTAAGTTTTTTGATTACTGTGTCTTTTCTGTTTTCAGGGCCCTGCAGGACCCCCAGGAGACAAAGGGTCACTGGTACAGTATGTCTTTCTAGCTATACCCAAATTTTATGGGGAGGGGGCAACCACATTAATTGTGTTTCTACTAGTGATTTCATGAAGGCACATGTAATTAGTTTGGTTTTGCCCAAGGATTGGTCACAGGATGGCTGATCCTCCAAAGGGGACTTCTCTTGTGCATTACCAAGTACTTGTCTGGTATATTGAGTTTTGAGAAAGAGTTGATCAAGAGTCTTGGCCTGGGGACAACTTTTCCCTATGAGCCAATAATCCTGCAAGAGAAAGAGTGAGTTACTAGTTTTACTCTTCATTCAAAAAATTGATTCAAGGCACATAATTATGGCACACTGCTATTCCTTATAGCCAAGGCCTCAAAGGTTTTGAATAAACAATTTGGAAGCATTTTTCTTGCTGAAATCTTACAGATTTGAGTATTCACCAAACACAGTCTCTCAACATTCAGTTTTCAAAGGATGCAGTCCATTGATGTGAAACAGATAACTGTACCATGGTTTGAGTAAACACTGGCATGAATTTCCAGCAGAACAGTGTGATAGCTTGGCACTGGGACCTGGACCTTCTTTTCTTCTCTACCATCCTGTACTCAGTCCTATTTTCTCCCTGTTCAAAAACTTGTCTCCTAAAAAATCATTATTACCTTTCCAATCAGTGTATATGAAACTTGACTTTAGTGATGTTCATGAAGTCCCTTGAGACAAAGAAATGACAGGTACAAGGATAGTGTACTGTGAAATTTAATTATGTTTCTTTTTAAACTCTCTCTTAGTTGTGTAGCAGTGAGTTTTTTTCCCTCCGATAACTATTAGACCTAGGATTCTTTTCTTCAGCTGTCTGTTCTGTTCCTACCAGGGTCCCCGTGGTGTACCTGGTATCCCTGGACCACAGGGGCCTCCTGGCCAGGATGTAAGTAAAATAGAAGTGTAAGTGCTCAAGAAATTTGTTAATGCTTGAATCTAATTTCCTTAAAAATTTGTGGTTACAGTCAACTGCAGTCACTGAGTGTTACTAGGGTGGTCTAAGGGAGATGATTCACAGAAGTGGGACTCTTACAAGTTAACATGTCAGAAGGGGAAGCAGTTGGAATAAGGAGGATTGCTTCAAGGCGAGTGGTGGACTTCACCACTGAACTATTTTAAAATGACACTGGAGAAGGAACTTGGCAGCATACACTAGGGAACAACCCCACACTTGAAAAGGATGATTGTTAGATTAGACTGTCTAGGAAGTCCTTAGAAGCCACTGAGGTGAGTACACTGTGAAAACAGGGCTACAGCTTTTAAAAAGTTCTTTATGAGTCCATTTTGCTACTGCTATTGTGCATGTTTGATGATATTTTAACCTCTTGGTGCATTGCCCTCTCTCCTGCTGTCTCAGCAGGTGAGTCATGGAACTGAGAAATAGAAAGGAACATGGCAGACTCCCAGCAGGAAAGCTGGCCCCTCTCACTGCCTTGTTCTGTTGTAGTGCTAAATGAAAAAGAGGAATGTGTGGGGGTTTTTTAATCTGTGATGTGGAAACTAGTCCTCTGAAGGAGACTCTGAATATTTTGAAAGCCTTAATCTTTGGATTTTTCCCTCTTGAGGGAACACTGTGGGGAAAGAGCAGTGACCTTCTGGAACTCTCATTCTCAGCACTGTTTGACAATACTGTCCTGTCTAAAATGGATACCAGTTTCCACTAACTCCATGACAAGCAATTTTCAACCCTAGTGTGACTTTGTTGACCTACATCAGGTGGCCTAAAGGATGTACTGTTTTCCTTCCACGTACTTGTTGCCCAGAGAGATTGAGCATGCCCCATCCCTGCAAGCATTCAAGGCCAAACTCGATGGGGCTCTGAGCAACCTGGTGTCATGGAAGAAGTCCCTGTCCATGGCAAGGGCTTGGAACAAAATGATATTTAAGGTCCCTTCCAACCCAGACCATTCTATGATTCTATGCTTAATCAGAGGACAAATGATTATGCCAGGATATTCTTCCACAGCCCATGGTAGTAGAAATGGTCTTTTGCCTCCATCACCCTGTGTCCCTGAACAACTACAGATCTGATTTGTTCTGTCCCACTGACTGTCCCTAGGTCTCCTCACCTTGACTCAGATATTTGAGATTTTTAATCAAGAGTTTTTGAACAGGAGCTACAATTATTCATTACAACTCTATTGTGTGAGGGAAGTCACAGAGACAGTTTTTTGGGGTCTCTGGCTCTACACAGATCAGCGGTGACTGGTCAAGTCTTGGAGAGACAGTACTGCAGTCTTTGTATCTTTTCCCCTCAGAAGGTTAACCCAAGCAGAATCATTCCTCATAGTACTTGTCAAACACATTCTTTAATACACTCACTGTTTTATTGCACTCAATATGTAGTTTAAGAACTACCTGTACTCTGTTTGATCACCTGTTAAGCCTTTCTACCTATGTTTCAGGAAGTGTACATGGAACTCTGGGGCATTGTCCAACATTTTTTGGTGTTACAGCAGGAGTGGCCTATTTTGACAGGATCACGCATTCTCAATTTCTTGATCTCTTTTTTCATTTAACTACTGCATTGAATTTTTTCTTCTGCTTTGTCACTCTTGGATATCAATGCAATGTTCCTGTATTCTCTGAAGCATGCCCATTTTTGTACTCTGCTGTGTTCAAAGAGTGTGTACTCCTTGGGATTTTTTTATGAGACAGAAAGAAGTCTGTGAAATCACACTTAACATACATTAAATTGTTCTCTTAATTTTTTTTCCAGTTGGAAACTCATCAGGTGGTTATGGAAGTGTCTGCCATAAGTTGTTGTATTTCCTGATACTATAAATCACATTTACAATTGTATTTGGGGAGGTGGAAGAGTCAATACTTCTTTTGCAATAGCTTTGGCCAGAATTATCTCCCATTGGTGAATAAATTCATTTTTTTGCATGACTACATTCTAACTTCTTTCCGGTGCCCTAAAGGCATGTGCCATACTTGTTTGTGATTGTATTTCCCAATTGCAGCTTTTGAGAGATCTGTTGGCAACTCAATCAAATATCAAGAGTTCACAGGACAGTGTCTTGTTTTATTAAAATTTAGATTTTGAAAATCCTTGTCTTGGTTTACATTTTAGTTGTGCTGGCCTTGTTCTGTTCCTCTTAGCAAAAGGCTTGGTATTTATTTATTTGTTCTCTAGATTTCATTATGTCCATAAATCTCAAAAAATTCTCTTCTTCTGGGACAAAGCTGGGATATTTTGTCTTCTCCCATATACATTAATTTCTTGTCTTTAAATTTACATTTTTTTCTGATTAACAAAAGCTCCAGTTCTTTAAGATCAAAAAGTGCCTTTTTTTTTAGGTTTTTGTTTGTCAAAATAACACAACTAATTTTTTCCATAACACAAGTACTGCATATTGTGACTACTTTAATTCCCAGTTCACAGTCTCCCTAGTTTATAATCTTACCATTCACAAAGTCCAGATTGGTCTCCCTGGAAGTGCAGCCTGTGGTTTCTTGATAGGTCATCAATTAGTGCCAAGAGTTGTTTCTTGTTAAGTCTGTCTTGTCATATTTAGTTTCTTACTTCCTGCTTTTCTCTTAATTTCCCAATTGACAAGGTTCTGGATTAGATAACTTAGCCAGAATGAACTTCCTCACACTTCCACACGCCTTCATCAATTAATATGAATGCCAGGGTTTGGTTCCCATCACTGCCATCCTTTTTCGTTGGTCAGGATGTTGGTCAGTCCTTGATGCTCTAATTTATGCCTTTTTCCTTATTTTCCCTTGTTGCATTGTAAAAAGTCCTTGACCAGATACCCTCAAAGGAGCATATGCTCGCTGGCCAAACACTTTCAACCTTACATGTTTTGAGAATCATCCTCTGACTGTCTGCTGAGAGATAAAATGTTTCTGTTCAACACACATACCTAGTGCCCTTAGATTAGGAAACAATCTGAATGAGACATTCTCTTATCCTACTATTAGCATGGAGGGCATCCATTTAATAAACTCTTTCTGTATTTTGAGTGTGATAATTTTAATTAACATAAACATTGAATTAATCACTTTTTAATTAGGTTAATTATTCATGGTAACTAAGTTCCAGCATTACTGGGAAGTTAATCTTCCCCTGTGTTTACTTTGATAGTTACAAAACCTTTGGGATACATACATTAGTGCCATTGGATTTGAAAAGCAGGGTTTTCTTTTCTGGGGTTAATTTTCCCATGAAGTTAGGACAGTTCCAAGTATTTGATTTATCATACTTATACCCCAAACCGAAGTGCTCTTATTAAACATCCTGTTGTTCTCTTTCTTGCTGTGACTTACAAAATAAGCTATTGCATCTGAAACTTAATTTTCAGTCTTCTAATAGAACCATAAACCTGTGTGACTTTCCTTATGCACTTATGTTTCCTTGTAGGCCTTCTCGTTCTTTAGGTCATATATTTTCACATGCATCACTTACGTGAGCATCGTTTTTCAGCATAACATCGTCACAATTTTCATCAGTTCCCAGTTAAAGATCATTGCTGGGTGTCAGATTTTGCAGACTAATACTATAGATCCTGTGCATCACACTTCCTTATTACTGACATCTTTGCCCTGTACTGGTGTACTGTACCACTCATTGGATATTTCACTTTGTGCCAGCAGCTCTTGGCTGCAAGCTCATCACAGGGTTCAAACCTTATGAGCATTCCAACACTTGCTGTTATTTGAGTCTGTGCATTTGCACACATCATGTTAGCATAATTTCTTTTCAGTGCCATCTAATTTTTTTGGTTAGACTATTTTTGTTTTTAATTTTCTGGCTCTCTTTGCCAGTTTTCTCCCCTGTTAGCCTGTCAGATGAAGTTATACCCTCCGTGTCATCATTCTAGCATTTCCATTCTGTTTTGAGCAATTTGAATCTGTAAAAGGGGAGGTTTAAGTTGAATATTAGAAAAAAATTCTTCACCCAGATGGTAGCCAGACACTGGCCAGACACAGGGTCCTCAGGGTAGTGGTCACAGGTCCAAGCATGACAGAGTTCAGGAAGTGTTTGGACAACACTCTCAGGCACATGATGTGATTCTTGGGCTTGTCCTGTGCAGGGCCAGGACTTGGACTTGATTATCTTTTTGGGTCCCTTTCAGCTCAGGATATTATGATTCTGTGATTCTATGCTTGTAGGTTGGCCCTTTATGTCAGCCTTTTCCAACTCCCAGCCTATATAAACCAGCAATCTGTCCTTTGCTTTGGACTCTGCCTCCATTTGCCTGTTTTCTGATAATGCACCAACTGAAGTGCCATCATCCTACATCTGCTTTGTCTGTTTTGGCTCAGAAAAGCATTCTTCAAAGGGCACTCTCTGTTTGCAGTCTTGTATCTTTCAATTATTTGACTTTTCCTGACGATTCAGTGTTTTTCATGTTTGTCAGCCATTTCATTCTCATTTTCACCCTGTTAGGGGCATCACCAGCTCCTCATCATAGTGTGCAAGAAATTAGGTCCATCCGTTTTTGTCTCAAGGTAATCTGATACCATGTGGATATCATAGCTGTGCTTAAAGCTTTCCAGGAATTTCACTTTTATTCACTGCCTTCTTGTGCAACTTTTTACATAAGAAGTCTTTTCCTATTCTGCTTTTAAAAAATCTTCTTTAAATACTCAAATTACGCTGCTATGTGCCATGTTCCTGTTTCAGATCCTAAAGCAAAATGCTGTCAGTGAGCCCTATGGCAGAAACAGTTTATTTATAGCTATGCTACTAGTCAGCATGCAAGACATTTCTGAACTGTCTTTCCTGTGTTGCTTTCTCATCCAGGATTATATTCATGGTTCGAGTCGTTGTTTTGCATCACACTTTCTAAAGCAAATGCTGTCAAGTCTTCCTGAGCAAAGTAGGTCTGAGAATATAGGATCTGTGTAATTGTTATTTAGCCAGCCCCCTATCCCACTTACAAAAGTGGCCGAGAAACACAGTGGAGAGGGTGCCAAAAACATGACCTGACAATTAGCAAAGAAAAGGGACTTTAGGAAGAACCCATGACCCTCTAGATTCACCTTGATGCCCTATGGAAGAGACAAAACTATAAATGGCTCTAGCGTGTCCTTATATTTACTCAATTACACAGAGGGACTTTAGTGGGGAATTGTGAGCTAAGCATCTCCTTCAAACCTTATTTTCTCTTTGAACTCTCCTGCAGAAGATTTATTTCCCTGGGAAACAAGTGTTCATCCATGGACTTTAGAACTTCAGGTCCACTTCAGTTTGTATTCAAGATTCTTCTCTTAGAATGTCAGTGTAGCTGAAGGGTTATTGCTCACCCTGAAAGGTTTAATGTGGACAGAGAAGAAGACAATAAATATTTTCCCCCATTTTTTCCCTCCTCTAGCAAGACATACAGGATTTAAGTATTAAGTGAGACACAGTGTTTAAATTCAGGGTTCCCCTATTGCTATAGTTTGTGGTGTAGCGCACACAGTGTACTTCAGTCATTAATCCCCAGGTGATCAAATACCTCTGCGTCTGGTTGTCTTCATAAATAATACAACAAACTGATTGGAGACAATGGACTAACCTGAGACAAGGTGACTGACAGTCACCTTTCCTAAAGCATTTAATCAATTTTTAATGGAGCTTTTCAGTTGAACATTTAGGATAGTTTCAGTCACCTAAGTAGCCTCTGCTGAGCCTAGGCTGATTGAGAGCCACTACTTGTATCTTCAGTGTGGTGATCAACTTCCAGACTTCGATGTAGCCCAGAAAACAGAGCAGTGTGGGCAGCTGGTTGAGGTGGTTGATTTTCCCCCTCTACTCTTCTCTGGTGAGATCTCACCTGGAGTGCTTCATGTGGAGTGCTTCATGTGGCCTTCCAGTACCTGAAAGGAGCTTCCCAAAAAGATGGAGAGGGACTTTTGGCAAAGACATGTAGTGACAGAAAAAGGGGGAATGACTTCAGACTGAAAGAGAGTAGGTTTACATTGGATATTATGAAGAGATTTTTTGCTGTTAGCTTGATGAGACACTGGAACAGGTTGTCCAGAGAAGCTGTGGATGTCCTATCCCTGAAAGTGTTCAGAACCAGGCTGGATGGGGTTTTAAGCAGCCTGGTCTATTGGAAGGTATTCCTGCTTACGGCAGGAAGGTTGGAACCGGATGATCTTGAAGGTCCATTGGAATCAAACCATTCAATGATTCTTCTATGAACATCCTGCATGGCAAATCTGGAACTGTCCCAGAGACCATTCCAGGTGGGACCTGCTGCATAATCAACAAAACTGAGCACAGATAAGATGCTTTGAGATGGTCAGTAGAAACTGCTCCATTAGAAGCAAAAATGGTTAGGTATGTCAGCTTTTTTAGATGGCTATGATAGATGGAAGATATTTTATATGCTCTTTAAGGTTCTCAATATAGATAAAATATGCATATGCTTGAGTGATGACACAGTGACAAACCAGGTGGATACGGGAATTTAGCAGAGAGTGGTTTTTGGGAATCTTACCAAATCTATCTTAAAACAGCACTGCCAGGATCCTCGCAATGCAGGTTTCTGTCACCATGTGGACAATGACCAACTGTCCTATTGAAAAGATTCATTTTCCCATGTGAACAGTATTTTATGCAAAGGTTTTACAATAATCTTCAGACGTGATTTTTGTTTCATTTCGTATTTAAAAAACTAATGATTTGCTAATGACAGGCAAGAACTTTAAGGGATGGGGGTTGTCCCTTTTCAAAACCACGACTTTCTGGACCTAAAATTCTAAGGATGCTAGTAATTTCTATGCCTTCATCTCATAAAAACTGATATCACTACACCTCCACAAACAAATAAACAATAAGGCTCACTGCTATTTGGAGTGCAAGAGACCTGTTTGCAAGATTTGTGCAAAACAAGGTCTTGATTTTGCATATTACAGGAGCCTTCAGAGATTTAAAACTTCATCCTTCACACTATGCAGTTCACAGTATTTCCTGTAACCAGAAGACAAGATAAGGCAATTTCAGTCTCTGTGTGACTCAAATGAATTTATCAAGGTCACATGTTAGGTAAATGAGATTTAGGAGAGATTCAGTGCATGTTAAAGTTGCAGATATTTGGAGGAGTTTGCTGTTTGTCACATGCAAGGACCACTGTTGCTCAGCAGCAGAAAATAAAACGTGTGCTAGTCCAGAGAAGTCAGCCGAGTGTAGATGCAGCCAGAGGGTTATTGTATGATAATTTCATAATTTTTTTTCTTTCTCTTGATCTCTAGGGTTTACCTGGAAATCCAGGGGAAAGAGGACCTCCTGGAAAACCTGTATGTAACTTTACTTTCATATTACATCTTCCTTTTAACTCAATTTTCACCTGTACACCTCAACTCAGAAGTGCACTTCAGTGCTTCTACACTGCTCTTTTTCACAGCAGAGCAAAGGGAAAAAATTAAGACCTGCTAAATGGTTATGCTAAAAATATCTCGATGGCTTTGGAATCGTATGAAAATAACTGGATATTCTGCATATAAAAAGCCAAAATTTTACAGGCACTTTCTTAGCACCACTGTGCAGTGCCCACAACAAGAACTCATCTCAGACGTGATAAAATGCATATTTGTCCCAGTGAGTCTTAGGCAAGGAAAAGGAAACCAACGAGACTCTATGAGCATGTTCAGGAAAAAAAATAGAATGTGTTGTTGCTTTTTAAACTTGCCTGATATGATGAATTTCTTGTTCCATAGGGTTCCCCACCATTGCTCTCTCCAGAGGACATAAACCTCCTAGTAAAGGTAATCAGCCTTTGGTGAGGGTGAGAGTTTATCTCTGTTTGATTCAGACCTGAAATCACTCTGTGATGGGGAAGTGTCTGAGCTACAAGTGCAAAAAGTGTCCTGAAACACTCTATCAAAGCGTGAAACTTGTAAGTCTTCTTGCACCAGGATTGGGACACTGAAGCTCACACTGGAGATCAAAATCACATCCCCAGCAGTGAAATGACCTACAAAGATCTCTATAAAAGCTTTAAGACTTTCTCAGCTCTTTCTGAGATATTAATTCCCAAGGATAAATAAACATGATCTAGTTGTATTATCTAAACCAGAAAATGGAAACCATTTTAATAAAATACTGGGTTTTTTCACATATACTTTTAACAGTTACTGGAGTAAATTTGAACTGTGTGCACAAAGTTAGTTTTCATTGTGCACCAAAAAGGATGCAGGTAATTAACCCCAGAAACACCCATGTTTCAAAATGTAAAATGATGATCTGTCTGTTTTTATTCTCCATGTAGAGAATTGTCTGCGAAACAAGTCAGTCTTTGATAGACGTTGACTGCAAAATCTTTACAGATTCCCATGGGCTGAGTTGGGAGATTTTTAAGCTGTCTTGAGACATGTCAAGAAATCCCTTCTTATTGATTAAAAGAAACAAAAAAATTACCTTCTTCTACCAACCCTATTAACAAAAGGACTCTTTTAAGATTGTTACTGTGACATGCCTTCATTGAAGAGCTGTCTGTTTTATGGAGCCAAGTATTCTGGAGTTTCCACTGTACGATATTGTTTGGAATTTCTGATCAGGATGAGACCAAGTGCCTCATTCTTGGGAACAGAATGTAATTTTGTTGTTTTGCTATTTTATTCTGATTATTTTGTGGTTAAGCACAGCTATATGCCTTAAGGAGTCTCCCTGCACTGTATTTTTTCACTTCAAACTTGGTACAGATTTATATAAAACAGCACACTGAAATCCAAGCTGAAATTAGGGCATTGTTACTTGAGGAGTATCCAACTGTAAGTGGATAAATATGCACATAGGGACTGAGGCTCAGAAAGACACTTTACCCTACAGTCTTTCAATGGATTTGAGTGTTGTAGCGAACTCCTGACTCTCCGCCTGATGATCTGTCTGTTGTGCTATTCTGTCTCTTAGGGGCAGGATTCAGTCCCCTTTTGCTGAAGGGAGTGTGCCTTTGTCATGGAAATGTCATGCATGCTGCATTTATTTCCTGAGGATAATTGAAATGTAAAGACTACTGAGATGATGCTTCAAACAGTTTTGGAAGGAGGGAAATAGTGATTCTCTGTGATAAAATTTGGCCAGGACACTGTGACATTCACTTGGTCGTCACAAACTCCATTGAATGAATTCTTCTTGCCCATGCTAGCCGCTGAATGAAGTTTCCCCTGCAGAACAGCCTTTCTGACATTATGCTGCACCTGTTTTTTTCAGCTAGAAATCTGCCTTCTGAGCAGTAATCCAGCTTTAGACTGATGCAGACACAGTTTTCTAGTAGTCTTGTAGATTCAAAACAATGTTGTTCTTTGTAGTTTTGCTTTGCATCTCTCTGACCTCTCCACCAGGAAGAGTTTTCCTTGGTTTGTTGGTCCTGAGAGGTCCTTTAGGACCTGGAACTGATAGGCAACTCCCTGTGGGACCATGTGTGAGCTCAGCTGCTGACCCTCATTCTGCTTTACACTGCCCTCATTGCAGTTCTGTAAGGCAAATTCACCACAATGCTACCCAGTGAAGTAAAACTGCAAAGGGCTATGTTCATAGTGGATGTCTGTAGGGTCTGCTAAATTCCTGCAGTCTATTGCCAATGTGTTTCTCTGTGTTCCCTTCTAGGATGTGTGCAGTGAATGCCCTCCTGGCCCACCAGGACTGCCAGGCATCCCAGGTTTCAAAGGTGATAAAGGTCTCCGAGGACCACCAGGTAGAGATGGCCAGGATGGGAAAATGGTAAGAGAGCTGAGGAAGTGACCATGTCCCTGATCTGGTGTAACCTTGATTTTCTTATAATATTGTTGGTGATTTCTTATAACAAGATTCTTTTTTTTTTTGGTCAACAACCAACTGAATCTCTTTTAGATGTCTGTGGAATCAATGAAAAAATAATGTTTACCTCTACCTCTTCTGCATTGCAGGGGATTGCTGGTCCCCGAGGTCCTGCAGGCCCACCTGGGCTTGATGGCCCAAAGGTTGGTGAGCTGTCAAATGAAAACTTATTTGTGACTAGTTAGTCATGTTAATTAATTTGGAAACAGGTTGCCAAGAAAGGCTATTGGATGCCATCCTGGGAAATGTTCAAAATCAGGTTGGATGGGGCTTCGGGCAACCTGATCTGTTGGAAAGTGTCCCTGTCCATGGCAGGATGGTTGAAACAAGATAGTCTTTAAGGTAGTTCCAATCCAGACCATTCTATGACGCTGCAAGGCTGAAGGAGGATCTTGGTGGGATCCATCTCTGTGTAAAGAAGTAGGACTGGCCTGTTGAGAGGGCAGAACTGCAGAGTTCCCTACGTGGACACTGTTTCACTTAATCACAGAATCACAGAATCACAGAATATTATGAGTTGGAAGGGACCCACAAGGATCATCTAGTCCAACTCACCATCTAACACCTATACAGAGACCGAGAGCACATCACAGAGCATAACACCAACCTAGATCCCTCACAGTCTAGCAGGCCACTCCGAGCCGGAAGGGGCCCAGGGTCATCCAGCCCTACACCCCCCAGCTAGACCATGTCACTAAGCTCCTCGTCCAGTCTTCTCTTAAACACCTCCAGGGATGGTGACTCCACCACCTCCCTGGGCAGCCCATTCCAATATGCAATTACTCTCTCTGTGAAAAACCGCTTCCTAACGTTAAGATTGAACCTCCCCTGGCGTAGCTTGAGGCCGTGCCCTCTCGTTCTGGTGTCGTCAGCCTGGAAGAAGAGGTCTACACCCATCTGGCTGCAACCTCCCCGCAGGTAGTTGTAAACAGCAATGAGGTCCCCTCTGAGCCTCCTCTTTTCCAGACTGAACAGTCCCAGTTCCTGTAGTCGCTCCTCATAGGGCCTGCCCTCCAGTCCCTTCACCATCCTCGTTGCCCTTCTCTGGACCCTCTCAAGCAGCTCAACATCCCTCTTAAACTGGGGAGCCCAGAACTGCACACAGTACTCAAGATGAGGTCTGACCAGCGCCGTGTACAGGGGAAGGACAACCTCCCTGGACCTACTGACCACACTGTTCCTGATGCAGGCCAGGATGCCATTGGCCTTCTTAGCCACCTGGGCACACTGCTGGCTCCTAATGTCTCCTACCATCGCTTTGTTCACGCACAGGCACACATATGTGAAGGGCTGATTCTGTTGAATTTCTTTACACTGCTGTTCTGATGACACATAAGGACTTGAGAGTAAGTTTCAGCCCAAACCAAGTGAGGAAGAAATTAAAGCCTCAGCAGTAGCCACCATGCCTGTTCCTCTCTTCTTTGAATCATACATGCTGGAACCACTTAAATTAAGGCTTATGAAATAGGCCATTGGGCTCCATGTACACAATCTGCCAGGGTGGTTTTTTCCGTAAACTCTGAATATTTCCTGAAAAAAGTTATAGGAAGAGCAACTTGCTTCACCTATGTACTTCTATCTTATGGTCCAGGGAAATAGGCCAACATAAAACTTCTATTGTCTGAAGTATTCCAATAATGTCACATTTCAGACACTTCCCATGAAGAGGTCTGTCATCAGTCAGCTCACAATACTGGTCCCTGGTCAAAATTGAAACCTTTACAATTGCCTAATGTGAAATAAATCAAAACAAATCAATGGAGGGAGAGAGAAGGTGATTTCATTATGGAGCACAGTTTCTTCCAGACATTCCTGGATTACAGGATCACAGGTTATTCTGAGTTGGAAGGGACCCACAGGATCATCTAGTCAAACTCCCAAGTGAACGCCCACACAGGGACCAGGCCCACGAGCGTGGAACCATGAGCACCACGCTCCATCCATCCAAGCCTCCCAGCAAGTAGGCCATGTCACTAAGCTCCTCATCGAGTCT
>WEKX01011187.1:39345-97434 GCA_013390025.1 Pitta sordida
TGCCAGATCCCCTTCCCCCTTTGAACCTAGTTTAAAGCCCTGCCAATGAGTCTTGCCAGCCCTCAGGCCAGAACCCTTTTGCCCCTATTTAATAGGTTCGGCCCTCCAGGGTCTGTCAACCCTGGTTTGGTGAAGGACACCCCATGGTCATAGAACCCAATGTTTTTCTGGTGGCACCAGCTCTTAAGCCATTTATTAATAGCAAGAGTCCTCCTGTTGCTTTCAGAGTTTACTGACCTACTGTCCAAAATAACCCATGCTATTTTAATATCTTTGTATTTGCAGTTTATTAGATTGTAAGACAAGCTAATAGATTAATAGATTAATTTATTAATATTAATCTATTAATAGATTAATAGGTTAGTTAATTTTATATCTTGCAATTAAAAGTATGCGGTATATTGTCCACCAACACCATCCAAACTATTAGATCCTGTTCTAAAACAAAGCAGTAGAACTGCAGATCTTTGCTTATGAGCAGGTTCATGCCTTCTGTTCATATGAATTAGACCTCTTTTAGTTAACAGATAGCAACCCTTCCTCTCCCCCTTGTCTCCTAGATCTCATGTGGTAAACCAGAATATTATTCCCATGACCAGCATGACTGTTCTGTGCATTGTTCATAACTTGTTTACCATCACCTCAGGTGTCTGATAGTAGAGACACCTACATTTGAGTTGGCTGCCTCTGTTCTGTGTTAACTGGGAAGAATGGTAGAGAAAGAGGGGAGCACTCTTCTAGGTATGAATTTTCAGACTGCACCTTATAAATGCCATTTTTATTGCTGTTGTCCCTGAAGGGAGGGGAGATTACTAGCTCATACTGTGCAAGCTATTTGTGGGCCAGATGATTCCTGATCAAGATGTGATTTAATGAAGTTCCTAACAACCTACCTGCTTTTTAAGGATGTGTAATTCCTTTTTATGTCTGTGACACTACAACAGTAAAACCAGCTATGCCAGGTCTGCTCAAAGGCCATTCTTCACATATATTCCTGGCTCCAGCATTGGTAGTGAAAGTCTAGGGGAGGACTTAAGAGGAGGGCAAGGAAGGCTCAGTTCTAATTCATGAGTTTTATGCTCAAATGTCCGAGTGCTTTATTAAATAGGTTAAAAAGCTCTCACAATACTGAATCTACATGACTTTCCGTGCCTCTTTTTTTATTTTAGGGTGCTAAAGGAGACCGTGGTATGACTGGTGATGTAGGAGAAAAAGGTGAACAGGTAAAAACAGAGTGTGCTTTCCAACAGTGCTGTAACTGTGCATGTCCCTTCATCAGTAATTCCTATGATGTCTATGAAAGAATACCCTTCTCAGAGGAAGAGCAGGAAGATGGGAGCTCTTCATCACTGATAAACCACAAATGGGCTATGCTGAAGAGTGGAACTGTGGGAATCCTCCACGGGCTTCCTTCTTCATCTCCAGTAAAAGCCTTCCTGTATCATCTGTTTCCTCAGCTCTGGATTAAATGCATTCAATTTGCTGCACTTAGCAATTTCCTCAGATATCCAGGAGGTTAGGTTGCAAAATTCACTGTTTCTATTTGTCTTAGAAGATGAATTTAAGGATGACCCATTTTAGAGGGTAATGAGTTGTTACAGGAAAGAGGAGACCTCTCTAAATTCGAGCAAACTTTCACAGGTAATTTTGCCAAGGCTGAGTCACTAGTTCAAGGTGCAAATCAGCACCTCTTCAATGAGATTTGTAGGATATTTTAAACAGGTTTGGTTTCCTGCCTGAATTCCTGTACGTACAATTCCGCAATATCTGTTCTCATCTTCCATTAGCAAGCATTGAAGTACACATTGGAAAAAGTACATCTGAAATATTACTATATTACTTCTGAAGTGAACACTTTGAAAACCAAGGTTTTGCTTTAAAAAGCCATGATTCTTTATTTCCCTATAGCCAGTTCTCTGTGTATTGTCTCATTTTGATGTTGCTTACGATATTCAATTACCACTTAACTTTCATACAAGTAGAAGTGTGAATAGTGCATCAAGAAAGTCTCTCTTTTCATTCTTCAGGGCCACCCTGGAATGCCTGGCTTCTCAGGAGCTCCTGGAAACCCTGGTCCACCTGTAAGTTCTTCTGTTGCAAAGATGGTGCTGTATTTTGCTTATTACCAAAGTTTGTTGCAAAATCCGTATGGAAGAAAGGACCATTCCCATCTGTCTGTGCGCTGAATTTGCATTTTCCAGTGGATTCATCATGGTCCCCTGAGTGTCACAGAGTTCCCTACTCATGATAATTGCTATTTAATACATTGGGCACTTTTCACTAATTGCTTCACCTTGCTCTGTAAATTGATGCTAAGCTTCAGTTGCTCTCTTTATACAGGAAAAGGATGATGAAAACTCTTCCAGAGTTTTCAGAGAGAGAGGCTGTTTAGGGTGTGTATAGGTATTTCCCTGTATGTAGAAAAAGTTGCTAGTCTAGAACCAGGAGATTTAAAAGCCATTGAGTTCTTGATTTTACACAGTGATGTGAGACTGGATTTTCTCCAGTTTTCATGTCATGTGGATAACTTTTGAATTAAAAGACCTTTTACATATGTCCATCACCACAGTCCTTCTCATTCCTTCTCTGTTCTGTCTCTTAATACAATTATGGTTCTTTGTATTTAACAAGGCATGACAGTGCAGAGTCAGGGCTGAAATTACCTGGCTCTCTTGCTGGTGCCAGTTCTGTTTCACATCCTTCAAATGTTGAGACTTCTGAGTGAAGGATTTTTTTTTTCCAGTCTGCCTTTCTTTGCTCAATCATCCCTGCTGATATTGCTGCTTACAATGCAATTTGGCTCTGCCATGCTGAGAGTGTGGCACCTTCATCTGTACTGGAGATCAGCACAGTCTGAATTTACATTGCACTGGTTAAATCATAGGACATACTAGGAAAGAGGATTAGACTAAAATTCTGTGTTCAGATGGTAGCAGTGTCTAAAGGATGCTGGATACTTTGCCACTGGGGCAACATGTAGACCTGCTTTGTGGGTCATTTGTGCTTCTGTGAGCATTATTTTAGGAGAAGTTAATAACAGACATTTACTCTGTGTATTAACCTCGTGCTGCCACAAGCCACAGGGTTATTCCAGTAAGATTAAAATACTTAAAATTGTCCTGTGAGACCCTCTGAATAGAGTCATAGCCAAAGGAAATGTGTAAAGTAAACCTGATCCTGTCAAAGCAGAATAAAATTTGATGTCCCGTAGATAATTTTGTTCTTCAGCTTTTGTTGACTTTTCCCTCTCTCTGCATTGGCCCATGGCTCCACGAGTTTGCCTGCCACAGAGTGTGCTTCAAAATTTCTGTTTCCCCATAATTTCTGTTCTTCAGAGTTATTTTTGTCACAAGATTGTTTTTTTCCTATTTGTCCTCTATTTTCAGAAGGAAAGGCTAGGACCAAACTCAAATGTCTATTTCTGGCTTCAGAGGCTGATGGAGTGCAGAGATTGGCCCTGCTTTTAAGTGATGAATGAATGAAGTATGGAGTGAATGCTGAACTGAGTGACTACAGGAAACTTCACAGTTGCCAGCTGTGGAAGGGGATGTGTTGACAAAAGTACAAAATGCATTAATCACTCACATGGTTTCTGCTTAATTTTGTTTAGGGATCAGATGGGGCACCAGGACCAATAGGACCAGCAGGAAGTCCAGGAGACATAGTAAGCTCTGAGCTCTGTGCCTCACCACTGACTTCATCTGTGTTTAGCTCTGTGAAGTAAAGCTGAGCTGGGACGGATACAACGTCCTTTGAAAACTCCCCAGAATACTCAGCTCATATCAACTCTACACCTACATAGAGAATCTCCACAAATAACCACAGATTACTGTGCTCTTAATTTTTTTTTTTTTTTACTCACCAAATATATCTCCCAAATAAGGAGAACATAATCTAGTCTGTGGGACCTCTGGGGAAGTTTTTGTGCCTCTTGTCTATCTGTCCTTGCTATTAACATCTAAGCATCTAGACTATGGTTACTAAATCTATTAGGATGCTTCATGACCTAAGTTAATACCTCAGCTCTGTGCAGGGATGATCAAAATATAACCAGCAAGGATGTCACAGCACAAACTACTCAGATACCTGAGCCTGACACCAGTCTCTGGCACCACTGAAATTGCCAGTACAGGTGTAACCTTTGAGAAGCCCTTGAAAAATTTTACTACTTCTGTTTCATTTGAAGGGTTTTTAGATGCTACTTTATGGTAACACATCAGAAGACCCTGGGAGAGACAGGATTGATGCTAACTTCAGGTTGAAAAGTTAAAAATGAACCTTCCCTGAAGAATTCAAGCTGTTTAGCTGGAACCGTTTAAAACTGTGTAATTCTGTAATTAATTTATAGAGCCAGGTTTCCTAAGGAGCAAGGTGCCTTTTTCAGATCTGTTTCAGAACCTAAACTTCATCATAAGTGAGCAGTGATGATCCTTCTGATGGCTGTTATGAAATCAGTGAGCACTCTCAGCAGAGAGGCCAAAGAGTAGATGGACAGACTGGCTTAAATTCCATTTCAAATGGATGATCAAGGTTGTGACACTAAAAAACCTGGGATGTTACTGTCTAGTCCTCTGGAGTAAGGGGATTTCTTTGGGCTGTAAGCAAGGCATTTTTTGTAAGTACTCATTTGATAGGTATAAAATATAGATCAATATCGTAGCTGGACACCTCATTCAGGAATTTAAGGATCAGATATTAAATATAATCAATCTTCAGAAAAAAATTACCAGTGATCTCAGTGGTTTTTCAGTCTTTAAGAACTCCTAGTTAATACTGAATTTTTTATATGAAAAGAGAGCCCTTCAGTGTAAACTAGGAATTCAGGGAAACCTCACAGACTGTGTGACATGGGCTGCAAGACCAGTTTCTCACAGTTATCCCTTGTCAAACTCTATATGCGATAAATCTTCACCTGACAGAAGCATCTGAGCTTCTCTGACCCACACTCTTTGTTCTTTCCTTCCAGGGAAAAGATGGTCCACCAGGCCCACAAGGCCCACCAGGGCTGCCTGGACTTCCAGTAAGTGCAATTAAGCTCCTTCTTCAACACATTAAACTATTCACAGAGACATAGGTATGCAAAACAAAGAGTTGACACTTTTGAGTTGCTTTGAAAGCTATACATGATCTCCAATGGTATCTGTCTGTCATCCTGATGCAATGTCCTTGGTCCAGGACAGTATGAATGCTGTATTTGATCACTTAAAAGTGAAATGTCAATTACCAGTGTAAATCAGGTCTGGTTTTTTATACCTCTCCTCATTGGAAAAAATATTCTTATGCAGAGCACAAAGACCAACTAATAACTCCACTGTAAGGGCGCAAGAATTCAATGATGAGGGTACTAACTTTAGTTGGATCCACAATCAAAAATACTCCTTTGCACTGACTCAGGTTTCAGTGTGTCTTGGGCATAGACTCCACTCTCCTGGAAAAGATAGTAGTACAACATTTTACGAGTTTTTTAACCTGTCATGAAGACAGATCCAGAGCTATTGCTTGTGTAATGTAGCCTACCTGAATGAAGATAATGGCAATATAATGATTCATAACATCTGATTTTAGAATCCTATTTTAATATTGTTGGAGTGCTCACCTTGCTGGAAAGGAGGAATTCCTTAGACTTGCCATACTGGAAAGGGAAACAGTTTATACTATTATAGTGGCGTGGCAGGGATGGGTTTATGGCTGAGCTGCAGATGTAGGACAGGTTTTGGAGGTTTAGGCAAACATAAGCATGCCATGATGACAAAACCCCCACCAATTTTCCCTGTTGACTCCTTATACCCTGTTTTGCGTTTCATTTACAGGGCATTGCTGGCAATGATGGCAAAGATGGCAAACCAGGATCTCTTGGGGAACCGGTAATGTAATTTAAAACTCTAGTTCAGGCAACCAGAACCAGCATCCAGTTGTTGTTTTTGAAGCTGCCTATCTATGGACTCCTTAGGAGAACAAGAAGCCTGTTTGCACATCTGTTTTTAACACCAGAGGGACTATATTGTCTTGAGCAATTAATAAGTGTCACACATGAGCAATCTTGAAAAGAAACTGGGTTCTTTTACAACTACCATAAAAACACTACAAGTTAGGGACTACAGTTTTATAGCAACTGTAAACATTACTGAGAAAGAAGGTTGTCTTGTAGCATTAAACCTAGTGATCCATCTTTTTGGTAGAAGTTTATGGGGCATAAAAAGTTTAGACGAGCTGTCTTTTAAGAAGCTTTTTCTGGGTTGCTCTGAGAAAATTCTGTTGCCCAGAATTAGAGGTTTTATATTTGATTTTCTCTACTTAGTCTTTACTTGTGTTTGATGAGGGAAAAAATCTGAGCCATGAAGTTGTCAGCTAAAAGGAAATGTTAATAAATTTGGCAGTGAATGGTTTTTTTTGCAACTGTGTGTGTTATATGTAGAATGTGCTTCTAGTATCAGGCATTGCCAGCCTCCTTCTGTGACTCATCAAATGGGACTTGGTGATTCTGGGAAGAGCCAAGTTCACAGTCATTAGGACAACTGGTGTGTAGAGGAGTTCTTGTCACAGCATCTGCAATTTGTATTTGCATGAAAACACCCAATTTCTCTGTGCAGATTCTGATTTTGCGTATGCTGGTTAGTTATTGGTGCAGCTCTGTGCATTATCCCTCTGACATTAAAACACTGCGCAGGTGCAGCAGTCCAGAGGTTTAAACTGCCTCTGAACCTACCAGTGACAGTGCAGGTCAGGGTGTGTATGGGAATGTCTGTCACTGCTGTCCTCCTTACATACTCAGACTGCAGCAGTGCTGGAGAAACCCTGGGCAATCACAGTTCTCAACAGCAGAGAGACGAGCCTGTTGAGCGATATGATCTAGATGTAGATGCTAGGTTAGCTGGACTACAGGTTGGACTAGATGATATTTGAGGTCCTTTCCAGCCTTATCTATACTGTGAATACTGAGACTCTCTCTAACATGAGCATTATTGCTGCCCTTAGGGAAAGCCTGGAGAACCAGGGCTCCCAGGCCAGGAGGGTGCCAGAGGCTTACCGGTAGGTGCTGCTCTGAAGGGTTCAGTCCCCTCACTCCTTTCAACTGTAGTCAAAGAAGCATTTGTTGGGCAGGTGAAGTCCTTTGCTGATGCAAATGTATAGCCAGCCATGGCATTGTGACTAAATAAATACATAAATGAACAAGAAAAATAAAATGCAGACATTTCCAAATCCTTCACACTTAGCGTAAATCCCTTTCTACAAACTGAAGCACATAAGCACTTGATACCCCTCACCGGAAGACACAGTCACAGCTGTAACCCTTGTGTTCTGTTATGTGTCCTCTGAAAGAGTGGAGACGGTGAAATTTAAGGTTAAATAACGTATTGACTGGTCACGTCAGGGATACACAGACCAGAGTCTTGGTTTAGCAGCCTGAGGAGGTATGGAAAGGTTTTCCTGTAATGTAGCCCTTCCTAAGTACACCTTGGGACGTGGTTGCTCCATGCTGACTAGTCCCCATCAACTTTAGGCAAAATTGGGAAGAAGACATTCAAGCTAGAGTTTTATTAGTGTTTTCTTTCATCGGAGTAATGACTAATTATTGTTTTCATTCTTTTGTGTAGGGTTTCAAAGGACAGAGAGGAGATACAGGTCCCCCAGGTCCCCGGGTGAGTAACATGTACCTCATGCATGATCCTTTGAAGGGAGATTGCATGAATTTAATTTGCTCTTTCTGAGGCAATAGGTAAAAATTATGACACTGTTTAACATGGCTGTTTTCACTTACAATTCCATGGTCCATACATTTGTAGCTCTCCTCATTCCCTCTGCTGAACTTCTGATTCTGGGTTAGGTGAGACAGCTGGTAGAGCTGAGTGCTCTGATGCTCCCTTTGAGATAGTCCTTTGTGAGGAAGCTTCAAGGATGCCTCAGTAGCAAATCCCTCTGGTACAAATTCTGTAATGTGACAGAAATAAAAAAAATGCTGAGTTACAAGGTGAGGAACCCTAGTGCACTTACTGGATGATTACTAGCTCTCCTCCAAAAATGCTGAAGAAGTGCGAAATAAGTTGAAGTACAAAACTTACAGAAATGCAAAATGTCCCTTTGACGTAGTAGCCTGTTGATCCAAACCTCAAGTTATGCATGAGGGGCAAACTCTGTTCTGAGCTCCTGGATGTAAAAGGTAGAATAAAAAACCGGATAATCTTCCACCTAATTCTGCCTTTTTGCAGGGAAATAAATTTTCTGCTTGCAGAAGCTTAGCTGAAAATCCAATGCTGGAGTTCCTCATCTCTTCCTCATTATGATAGCTTCTATATCATGAATATGTTCCTGGTTTTCAGTGACTGCACTAGGAAATAATCTGCTGGAAAGCAGAACACTGCCTTGTGCATCACTTACAGAAGATGCTTCTGAGTTATTTTTATAAGCTGCATGTCACGTAAGATGAACGAGACTCTTTCTGCCTTTAAAACAGTTTTCAGTGATCTCAGTCTAGTACTGCAGAAACCCCATGCTACTTATAGGGCTGATACTGGTCTGAATTTGACCTTGAGCTGATCCATCTTTCCTTTTTTGCTGAATTGCAGGGGGAGCCAGGTGTGACGGGTCCTGCTGGTCGTGAGGGGCCACCAGGGAAGGATGTAAGTTTACCATTTCGAGCAGAAATGAACCTCCTGCTCCCTGACAAATGAAAATTTTAGTTCACAGTGACCCTGACCTGAAACAGCTGCAGAAACTGCAATAAAAAGTGAATTACTGCAATGAATGATTTGTGCTAAGATCATTAGGAAAAAGAAAGAATTAGAGGGTCTTTGTTACTTCTCAGCTGCTGACACGAAAACGTCAGCTATATCTTTGGAAAAGCAGAGAAAGCAGCATTGTGTGAAACACAGGCTGTGCTGTGAAGTCATGGACCTGCCTTCTGCCACCCATCTTTGAGCAGTGCCTCACTCTGCAGGTCCCAGCAGGCTAGGTTCTGTCATGCTTTCTCTACCACAGCTGTATCTGACTGTGTTGCTCCACTGAAATCTGCGAAATTCCTATGGAATAAGTTGATGCTGCTCAGAGGAAAGAGAGATGGTACAAACAGATCCTCTGGCATTATTAGTGTCAAGTGCATCCATCTTACAAAGTCCTGGGAGAGCGCAGCCAATGTGGGATCCTGCAGCAGCTGCTGAGCAATGTACCGAGGAGCTGATGTGCCACTGCCATGGGATCTGGAGAAGTGGCTTTTCATTTGCACACCCTTGTATCACTGGAAATTGTTGTGCTGTAAATGGTACCTTGTAAAGCAAAATATAAGGCATACTTAAAGGAACCCCTTGGAGAAGATAGAAGCAGCTCTGAAGCATCCCTGGAAGAGAGAACAGAGTAGTCAATTCTTGAGAAGTATTAGAGAATCTCTGTCTCTGAGAAATACAACTTTAAGCTAATCTGATAATAACCATCTAAAATGGTTTCTGCCTGTAATCAGGCTGTATTTAGCGATAGACATTTAAAATTCAAAAGGTTGGTATTCTTCATAAAGAGCTGAAGTGGGGACAGTGAGACTCCTTTTCCTGTTTCCCCTAATATATGATCATTGTAATTTAGTAGGAATATTTTAAAATACTTGTTTACTTATGTCCACGTCAGATCTTTCTCACTCACCAGAATACTTTTCTTCCTTTCAGGGTGATCCTGGTCCTGTAGGACCACAGGGCCCTCAGGGACTCCGAGGACCGCCGGTGAGTTTTCTCTCATGACAAGCCATTTTAGAGCTTAATGGTAGTTCATAGGGTGGTTTGGATTGGAAGGTACTTGAAAAATAATCTAGCTCCAAGCTATTGCCATGAGGAAGGACATCAGGCATGCTGTGTCCATACATTGTTTAATCAGGATGTTCTGCAGTTCAGAACTCTGATTTGAAAGAAGAGTCTTAAGGAAGAATCAGATTATGTTTAATTAAAACACTTTTGCCACTCTGAGAAAGAAAAATAAGAACAATATTTTTAAAAACTGTTGAAGATTTAGAATTTTGCAATGGACTGATGCTTGCTGACTCAGAAAGAAGAATTTAATGGATTCTATCAGGACTGCAGTGTCAGAAAGGCTCATATTCCATTCCTGCTTCTGGAATCTCACTTGCTTCTCACAAGGTCTGTTTTCAAAGGTAGACACTAACTCTGGGTGTCCAGGTTGAGATATGTGGGGTCCAGCTGTGATACTATTCACCTACACAATTTCATTACAACTTCAGTGGAAAAACGGCAATCTAATAGACATTTCAAAAAGCATCATTTGAGATGGCTTAGAAATTACTTTTATTAATTTCGTGGGGTTTAAAATTCTGTCTTAAAAATGAATCCTTGTCAAATTTGAATGGAGAGCTCTGTTACTGAACCTTGGTATATTTTTAATATCTTGCAATGAGTGAGTTCTTTTTCCTGTTGCAAGACCTGCTAGTTAAACAGATTCTACAACATGTTCCATAATCAGGGCAAAATGCTGATTCAGCCACTAATGCCGAGAGCTGGAGTGGCAGGTCCCTATGGGCTGTGAGGGTTGGGGTTTAGATTTGACTGCAGGAACATATGGAGAGCTCCTCTGTCTATATTGTAATTCATCTCATTATTCCTGTGCTGCTGGCATCACTTACTAACATGTTGTGCCTCTGCACAACACTAGCAAAGACTAAAAATATTCAAAGAGGTAGGAATTACCATAACTCCAGACCATATTTTTCTTTGGAGAAGAGATATTTGACATTTTGTATGTTGGAGGGCAAAAACATCAGTTTCTCTTGTTCTTCCTCTGCCTTGTTTCATCTCTAATAAGGAGGGTGACTCATGATTTTGAATATTGCCTGTACAAGGGCTGGTCTTTATGGTTAACTGAAATGCAGGGAAAAGCACCTCTGCATGGTGAGTTGAGAGGAACAGGGTGTAGAACTTCATCTCACCAAACTTTAGGCAGTGTAGCTCAACTACTTTGTTAAGCAATGCTGAGAAACAGGTTGTTCTAAAAGATGTTTTGGCTCATTCTGAGTGGTCTGGTGTCAGATGAGTATCAAATGCCTCAAGGCTTTAGAATGAGTGTTTTTCTCCATTCCCCCCAAAATGAGAAGCTTTAAAGTCTTGTCTGAACACTGGTGACTTGGATCAGCCATATATAACTCGATCCATCTGGAAAGATGGGTGGACATGATAGGGACATGACAGGTGGATGTGATAGGGACAAGGGTGGAGGAAAAGAGGAGAAGTGCTGTTTCGGTCCTCCTTAGACTTAAGCATTTGGGCCAACGTGTCTCAATTTCTTCATGAGATAGGATCAGATGTGCAGAACTTGTGGTGTCAACTGGAAATAAGATGCTCCGCAGTCCACAAGAGAGAAGGTTGAACAATGCTAAAGAAATCTCTGCTAGTGTCAGAATAAGAGGATATTTTTAATTTAGTATATTCCTTTTGACACAGGGCAAGAATGGTTTGCCTGGATCTGCAGGAGAACCTGGACCAGCAGGTATCCCAGTAAGTACCACAATGGGAAACTCATACAAAAAGAGAGGTGACTGAGGAAGCATAGGCAGAGTGGAGTATCTGTAGCCAGTTACCATCCCTGAGTATCCATGTCTGAAAATTGGTGATCTGAAAACACTGGCTGGCCATGACTTTNGCTGTGTTCCTGGAGATTAGATGCTAGCTGGGTCATAATTTTTCCCAGTGCAAGTTAAGTGTTCACAGCAAAAAGAAATGATTGATTACCTGGTATGGAAAAAACATTGGCATGCCTCATCTTTACCAGTAGATTTAATTTTGCCAAGCAGAGAGCGTGCAGCCAGCAGAGAGTTGTCACAAGGAAGGAAAGGGCCTCAGGGAGCTGGCAGGCTGCCATTGAAGAATAGCAGCAGCAGAAAAATCCTCCCCAGGCACTTGGGGAAAGAGCAGACAGCGGGCAGTAAACCAAGATCAGGAAGCAGAATGAAACTCTCCTGAGGCCATCCTGTGGGGAAGAACAGCTTGGTAATGAAGAGCTGTGAGGAGGACAGTGAGGAGCTGGTGGGTTTTTCTGGGGTTTGAGTTTATTTGTTGGTTGTTTTTTGGTGGTTTTTTTTTTACTCTGTTCTGCTGCTGAAAGCTGTCCAAAATTCAGCAAATCCATGCAAATATACCTTTTGAGTCCAGTAGCATCTATCACAATGCAGGGCTCTTCCCTCTCTTTGCCTATGGACACAATGCAGCTTGCTGGACTGTTGGATTCAGGGTGAAACAAAGGCAGAGCAGAAGGAATCAGAAAATTTACAGCAGGGTATCGCTCTTTGTGGCCCTTGCAATGTCATAAAACCACCCCAGCCTTGCCATACACTTATGCCCTGATCAAGCAATGCATTGCTGCAAGGATGTCTCAGAGAAGCAAATACAGTAATTCCTCAAATATCAAGGGGTGTCGGCTTCAGAAAGATGCCATGATAAGTGAAATCTATGAAGTAGTGAATCATATGTAGGTAAATATGGCCTGCCCACTACCCCATGCCCTAAGCCCTGGCGAGTGCCGGGAGGCATTCCTTGCCCCTCCCTGCGCCCTGTGCTGGGATGGACAAGCGGCAGGACTTGTCTCTGCTGCGGTGTGGTGGGTCCCCCCAGACCCACTCTCAAGGAGACACCACTCTCCTTGCCAGCTCCCCATCCTTCTGAATTAAGGAAATCAGTCAGGAGTCAAGATAGTAAGCTTGCATGCTATAGAAAAAAATTTTTTTGGCCCAAGAAACAAGGAAAGANCATTCCGATGTTTCACATTCTTTCCCCTTATTTTGTCTAAAATAGTATTTTCTTTACCATTCATTATTGGGAAACAAGGTTTTTCACCTTTAATATTCGGTCTTAATTTTCAGGCCAAGTGGATGATTTTAAAATCTGCTAATCCTTCTAAAAGCCTTCTAAAATTCACTAAAATTTCACTATTTCACTAAAATCCCCAAATCTCTAGGCTTCTACCTAACTCACGAAAATCTATAGTTTTTTGAACATTCGAATCACCGTGGGGCAGGCAGATCCCACCCCACTGTGGGAGAGGCACGTACTATGCATGTGGGAACATCCACTGTTCGGGTGACCAGGAAAAAAACACCAACAGGGAAAAAAGCAGAGAAAGTGCTTCGTGGAAAATCCATGATGTGATGAGGCCACGAATGGTGAAGTGCCAAGTAGCAAGGGATTACTGTACCACCTTTCTGTGTGGGGCAGTGATAACTCACAGGTTACGCGTGTGACAGGTATGGTGCAGTCTCCCAGTCTTTCTGCATCAAAAAATAAATGGCACAGCATTTTTTTTTCCTTGACCTAAGTTCTTCTTACTATCCTGGGAGTGCTGCCATTGCTTCTTACCCCATGATTCATAACCATTGCCTTTTCAAATATCTTTTCCTCTTTTCATTAAACGCACCCCTGTTCCCAAATCCTCTCACTGATTTTTGACTTTCATCAGGTCACTGAAGCTTTGAGATGCCTTGTGAATGCCAAATGGGGATTATTTTTTAATCATCGTACTGTTATCACATTACCTAGACTGTCAGCAAGTGACCTGGGGACTCACCAAGCAGCTTCCTGCACAAACACAGCACCACAGCAGCCTCTGCTTCAGAGGATTTAGACTCCAAAAATAACATAGGAGATTGAAAAAGGATAAAGTCAGATGGATGAGAAAGGGGAAACAATGAGACAGTGTTGGTCAGCAGAACAGACAGTCAGCTCATCAGTATCCTTCTCTGTCATTAAAATGAATCCTCTCCCTTTCATAAAGGTTATTATGGAAAGTATTTCCTTGTGCTGTACACGAATCCATTGATTTTGAAGTGCACTAATTTCCTTCCCAATGTGGTGTGACAAGGCAATATTTTATCTTTCTATTTTGAAAAAGAAGGAGGCATGAGAAAGGTTATCAGGCAATAAAGGTGGGTTTGCTTTTTGGCTCCCTCGTCTTCACCGATGCTGACTTGTAATCGCAAAGTAAAACTTGCCAGGAGCCTTCTCCTTTTCAATCTACTATTTGACAGTGGCCATCCCAAGTCACAAAGCTTGTGCTTATGACTGAGCACAGCAATGCAGCCCAGCCCCTGAAGTCTCCAAGGCTAGCTGTACACCCAAAATCCATTTGCTTCGTGCCTGCCACACTGATTGGTGCTCTCTCTATGCAAGTTTTTCTCTAAGAATAAAATGGGCTATGTTCTGAATTGGAAGGTAGGGGACAAAGCTGTGATAGAAAAGGTTAAAAGAAGAGTTAAACTATGTCAGAAATGTGCATGAAATGGTTCTGTATCGTGAACTTTCATTTAAACTGCCCTGATTTGTAAGGAAAATGGATAGTTTGACGGAATAACACAAGAGATAAGTGAAAGGCAGACATTTTATGAATTGAATCTTGAAATAAAGGCAAAAGAGCAGCTCTGTAGCTGTCTATTGGTTGTATTCTTGGATTTGAGTAGTATAACCACCTGTACTTGTTTCCCTGTCATCACCCATCACAGCATTTCCACTTTCAACACCCCCTTATAAACCATGTGACACAAGAACATCCACGGAACACACCTCCTGTCCCTGCCATAATTGTTCCTTCCTTTTCATCTTGTCCCAGGGACCCCACATAGCTTATTAATAATGCAACCATGCCGTTTGAAACCTACCATTCTAAATTACCTTGTTTTTCCTTTGCTTGTCATGTTTTGGAATCCTGCTGCTGCAGTGAAGTGTCCCAGTTCCATTGTATTTGTAAATACATGCTCTAGAAAAATGATGTTGGAGAAAGGGCTGCTAGTGTCTGTTTCATTTCTGTCCCAAGGGTTCCAAAGGAAATAAAGGAGAAACGGGCAGCCCAGGACTCCCTGGCTTCATAGGACCCCGAGGACCACCTGTAAGTATGTCTGTGGATGGATTAGACCCTCTCATTACCCACTTTCAAATATTAGACTGATAAAGGTGGGACAAGATCATCTTCAATCAGGTAGAAAAATGTAAGCAGGAGATCTGAGAAATCCAGAAGCCATATAATTTGACTTCCAAAGGAGACTGAACTGTAAAAATAGCATCTTTCATATGGATGAACATCCATAATCTCATTTTTGAGGCTGGTACTGGTCAGTGAGGCTTGATGATGTATGCATTAATCAGACTGGTTCTGTAGTCTTTGTAATATGGATATGGGATATTTAGGTTCTCAGACTATATGTCTACCTGAATTCCAGATGGACTATATATGGAAATTGTAAGTGCTGATAATAATACAGGTGTTTTTGGTATTTGCTGTTCTGAGAGAAATTCCTGTTGCCAACAACAGGCAATTAAAGCATTCATTTATCTCCCCAAATCATCTAAAATAATACTTATGCACATGAAAATATCACAGACTCAAAATCCAGTATCTTTAGCCCTTCCAAGGTAAGTAAAACGTTAAATTCCACTAGAAGGATGGAAAAGTTGAATGCTAGATAAGTACTTTTGTTCCTAGATTGTTGTGACAAAAATTGAAATTTAAAGAGTTTTCTTGTGTCTCCAGCAGAGCTGAGTCTTTTGCAGTATGATTCTTTTTTCCTTCTGTATTTTTTTATATTTTATTTTATTTTACAATTTGAAACCGAGTTTCATGGTGAAAAGACAAGGAAATATTTATCTGGAAAACTATTTTAAAGCAGCAAACATGGAGGCAGTTTAAAACTGAAGTGGCCCTAAGCAATACCCGAGCAAGTCTAATGCTGCCTAATTAGGAGTAGATGTGATCACACATGTTTGATTAGTTCCATAACTCAAGGATATGTGTAGAGATGCTAGCACTGCCCAAGATGTTGTTTCCAGGTTAGGGGGAAAATACCACCTGCATTCACACATTATAGATATGATCATGGGTGATGGTTTTAAATGGACAACAAAGAGGAATTTTCCTTCCATGCATGATATGGGTAAGTGGGCAGAATTAGTTTAATAACTAGTTTGTTTTCTTTACTTTTTCTGCACTTCAGGACTGCAGTGACATTTTTTCATTGAAATGTGAAAATGCAAATGGTATTGTCTAATTATCACATTATAAATGCAGAGAATAACTTGAAAAATATATAGAAAAATTCTAATAGTGTGCTTTTGAAACTCAGATTGTTCAATATCATTCTGGAAGATAGACAAGCTTTCAGACTTGAACTTCCTTTGTCACTGGCTCTATATTTGTTATTTCAACTGGTATAATGCAAGATGGTACTTCTACCTACAAAATTTACTTGACTTGTATCTTTAAAATGTTATGGTTATGACACTGGTGCTGCTTTAGCTAAATGAGACCATATAAAGTGTATGAAGCTTTGTGTTGGTAAGAAAAAAGAACAAAATGTATTGAAAGGAGGAGCATATTTTCAGTGAAACATCTGTCCTGCTCCCAACTGGTTTGTTAGAAATCATTTCTTGTTATTTACATTTACATGGGATCAACATTACTAAAAATGTTATCTAAATAGTAGGATATGTCTTTCCAGGCATGAATAATAGCAATATGTTAAGGGTAAATCAGTCCAAACCTGCTGCTGTGTAAAAACCTTGTGGTCTTAACAGAAAGCAAGGCATAAGGTTACGTATTAGGTAGAGTTTTCCTTCCAGCTCATTCCACTGTGGCGCTAAATTCAGTTTCTATGTGTCTTAGGGAGAACCAGGAGAAAAAGGTCTTCCTGGAAAAGAGGTAAGTTAAATTGTTTCAAAATATTTTCAGTGTCTTGGGAAAAAAACATCAAGGATGGGTCTCAACCATTTGATTTTTTCATACAGTACTTCGAGTTGGAAGGGATCTTAAAGATCATCTCATTCCATCCCCCATGCCACAGTCAGGGACACCTTCCTCTAGACCAGGTTGCTTTTAACCTTGAACAATTCCAGAGATGGGGCATCCACAACTTCCTGGGCAAACACTTTTAGTGCCTCACTACCCTCATGGTGAAGAATTTCTTCATAACATCCTACCCTCTTTCATTGTGAAGTCATTACTCCTTGTCCTATTACTATAGTCCCTGATGAGTTTGTCCCTATCTTTCTTTTAAACCCCCCATAATCTTCTCTTCTCCAGACTGAACACCCCCAACTCTCTCAGCCTGTCTCCATAGCAGGGGTGCTCCAGCCCTCTGAACATCTTTGTGGCCTCCTCTGGACTTGCTCCAACAGGTTCACATCCTTCTTATGTTGGTGACACCAGAGTTGGACACACTATTCAAGATGGGATCTCACTAGAGTAGAGGGGGAGAATCACCTCCTGCTTGTCGTGTTTCTTTTTTTCTTGAATTGTTGATAATTGAGAGCAAGTGGGGAGCTCTCAGGAAACTATGGGACCGTCAGGGAAATTACTTTCCCTCAGCTCACAAGAATCATTGTCACGGTGTATGTTTTATTATTTACTGTTATTTTGGATAGCTCTTTTATATTTACCTTTATTTTGTTGCAGGGTGCACCAGGGAAACAGGGTGAAATTGGCTCCAAAGGAGAGCGGGTAAGTTGGAGAATATTGTTAGCTATTTCATTATGTTGAAATAAAGAGAGCTGTTTTGAGGTAGGGACTGTGGGTAGGGTCATTGAAGAGAGAAACATGCCCCATGCTTCCCACCGTCCCAGCTCTCTCTTTAATCATTCTCTGTCAATAGTAATTTGTAGATAATTTGTACTGCACCAGATGTTGTATTCAGTAACTTGGCCAGCTCAGCTCTTGGTGTTTACCTGTATTTCAAAATCAGAATTTTGCCTCTTATTTTGTTGTTGTAATGTCGCTCTATTCTCTTAGGGTGAACCTGGCATCAAAGGTGAAAAAGGCCCTCAAGGAGAAAAGGGCCCTCCGGGTGATCCTGGAATACCTGGTCATAAGGGCCATCCAGGACTGATGGGTCCCCATGGACCCCCAGGAGACACTGGGCAAGTTGGACCTCCTGGTCCTCCGGGACAGCCAGGATTTCCAGGACCAAGGGTAAGATTGCCAGAGGAGGCCTTTGTGTGGTGATTTTACTGCCACAGTTTGTGATCAGAAAAGTACCCCAGATTTCACTGAGGTTGACAGAAGCTAGAGTAACAGTGTGTTTTAAGGGGAGGCAGCACTTTTATCTCTTGATGCACATAAAGGAGAGCTATAAGGCATCTCAGGGAAGCATAGAATAGTTTGGATTGGAAGGGACCTTGAAGAGCATCTAATTCCAACCTCCCCACTATGGGCAGGGACACCTTCCACTAGACCAGATTGCTCAAAACCCAATTGGAAAGGGTTGTGAGAGTGCTGAATTGCACTTCAGGGGAGCTGAGTGTCATAGTCCAGTCGGCTAGGCTGGATGCGTGATGGTTCATTTGCAGGATCTCAGAGTGCAAAAGAAAATTCCGAGAGAGGGTTTAGCTTTGATCAAACAGTGAAACTTTATTAAGTGCCTGTAAAGTGGCAACGCCATGGATGAAAGAGTGAAAGTAAAGAGAAGAGATAGGAAAAAGGTTATATAGCTACCACCCGACAATGGAATTCTCAAGGTGTCCCTACAGATTGTCATCGATTCTTTGTTGGGAGAAGCTTCCAAAGTTTCATTGCTGGGGTGCCATCTTTTATACTAGCTGTCACACCTCGCCCCCTCATCTGTCCCATGGTCTCTTGCCAAATTCTGCCTTTATCTGCCACGCATGTCCAAGGAGAAGTGTCTGAGGTGTGGTCAGAGTCAGAAGCAAGTGGCCTTCTGCCAGGGGGTGTGTTTTAGTGTTGCGATGAACAAATCCATCTTCCTGGACAGTGTGTTGTTATGGTTCCTCGATTCTGGAGAATAGGCACAGGATGTGGTGTTCCATCCCCCCAATTTAAGGAAAATCAGTCAGGACTCAAGGTAGTTGCATGCATGCTACAGAAAAAGTTTATTTTTGGCCCGAGAGCCAAGGAAAGAGGGACGGCAGTGTCCCCTGCCCTGCTAGGTGCCAAAAAAAAGCTGCCCATATTTGTCACCAATCTTTAACCCCTTGCCTCATGCATATGCAAATCACCGCCATGAATATTCATCCTTTCAACATTATGTCATATACCAGTACTTTGCCATGAGTCCTACAACCAATTAGCTTCAATGTTGCTCATTCTTTTCCCCTTGTTGTGGAATAGGAAACTTTTGTTTACCTTCAGAGACTACAGGACAGCATTTTTCACCCTTAATATTCAACCTTAACTCTCAGGCATCCTGAATGATTTTGAAGTCTACTGATCCTTCTAAAATTCACTAAAAATTCACTAAAATTTCACTAATTCACTAAAATCCCTAAATCTCTGTGCCCTTACCTAACTCACTAAATGTGTAATTTTCTGAATCCCCAAATCACCCCCATATCAGAGAAGGGTCCAGCACACTCCTTACCACACCGTTCATTGTTCTGGGGTATCTGCCCCTTAGTTTCTATAGGAACCGCATTCCAGTCTCAGTCCAGGGAGCAACACCTGGCAGCCACTACTCTCAGGCAGGTGGGCCTCTGCAAGCTCTAGTCAAGGTCTTAGCCTAAGTTTTTGGGGTACCTTACATTGTCCAAGTCCCTGATGACAGCGTTGAGACAATACTCTTCTTGTGACCGACTCTTACACTGAGCAATCCTGACCTGCAACCAGGGTGGTCAGCTGCTGACACCTTTTACCCCTAAATGCCTGAATCAGCTCCTGTGATTATGGCCATGGTAGTGGGATCTGAAAATGATTCTTTCTATAAGAGCAATAATGTGTACCATTTCATATGGAGGACTAATGCCTTCCTCTGCTGCTAGTTGTTATGAGAGACAAAATGCTGAGCCTTGGAAAGGTCACTGCTCTATTCCTGGAAATCCTGGACTCAGCTCATCAGAATTCATTAAATACTATTTTTGTTTAATATTCTCTCTTGGTTTTTTCCTCCCCCCCTAATGGGAAACAGTCTCACTACTGAGAATGCCTGAGGATGTTGTGTGCAGCAGAATGAGAAAAACTACCAACATCAGTGAAGCAGATATGCCCAACCTGAGGGTGAATTAGAGATCACCTCAGAAGAGAATGAACAGTGAAATAATCTCCGATGTAAAAGCTGAGTGAATTTTAGACAAAGCATTTCTTTGTCTGTCTCAATACTACAGACATTTGATGAAATCAAGTGATAATTATGGAGACTTAATGCAGCTAATAGGGTTAAAACTTGAAAAGATAATTTGTAAGCCTTCGAAGTATCTGCTGCAATTGTGTTGCCTCACTGGCATATTCACTAGGAGCCGTAACAAATGGTTAGTACTTAATGACAAAATTGTTTCTTTTGTCATCAATGAACACATCTTTTTCTCATGGAAAATTTGTCAAGTGAAGGAGGTAGTAAATAGACCAACTCTGTACTTATCAGCAATGTTCTTGATGAAAATTGAAATGTCGCTGAAGTATTTAATGAACAGTAACTTCTGGTTCAGAAGTGTGTACTAGGTTTTCATAAGCTGCATCTTTGGATATTAAAAGTATATGTGTGCAGGAAAAGCAATTAATGCAAACAGCTCATACACAAAAGAATGAAATCACTAGGTTGGCCAGAAGTATTTTCAACAGTGACAGAAATTCAAAGAATGATTTCAGGAAAAAAAAAAGGAGAAGTGTATTTCAAGTGAAACATCTCACTTCCTGATTTATAAAGGATAATATTTGCTCTTTCTGCTTGCAGAGGGTTTCTTTTTTAAAAATAGTCACATTTTTTATTTTGCGTTTTTGCAAAAACAAGGCTGGTTACCCTAAAACCTCTTTTTTTACTTGGAAAGCCACAACCTAAAAAGTTCTCCTTCCATTTACCAAAATCTTTTTGTAATTTTTTCAGTTGCATCAATCCGAGTTGTTGTTCCGATCACTTTGGGTTTTGGCAGCTACTACAGAACTACATCAGCAATACATATCACACAAAAGAGCTGAGTGAAGGGATGAAAGATACGGTGCCTTGGGGGCTGGATAGGGTGCCAAGGCCAGGAAGCCACATCCCCTGTATCCCTTCAGCAGCCTGAAATCAGGCCGAACCTTGTACTGGTTTGGAAGAACAGATACCATATGCATAAACTGGCTTCTGTTTCCTGAGATAAGGCCTGTTGGCAGGTGACACATCCAGAATGAGTGGTTTTAGTAAGTGCAGATACCCAGTTTTACTACCCTGGGACCTCTCTGCAAGGAGACATGCCATGATGAGAAAGGAAGTAGGATCTCCACTGTGATCTGGTAGGGCAGAGGTTGTGTGCTGATTTAATTTCTTCTACTTATCCTATGAGTGTATAGAAAGCAGATTTTCTCTAGGAAGGAGATGTGAACATTGTGCCAACTATGCTCTAATATGTGCCAACTATGCCCAGGCTTCCTCCTTACACTGTTAAGCCCATGGTTTGCTTGCAGGTTGGAAATCGTGGATGCCTTTGACACTGTAATCCATGGCATACTTCTGGAAAAGCTGTTAGCCCATGGCTTGGACAGGTGCCCTCTTCACTGGGTTAGGAACTGACTGGGTGGATGGACCCAGAGAGTGGTGGTGAACAGTGCTGCATCCAGTTGTGTCTGATCACTAGTGGTGTCCACCAGGAGTCAGGGTTGGGCCAAGTCCTCTCTAATATCTTTATTGATGATACAGATGAGGAGATTGAGTCCACCATTAGCATATTCTCAGATGACACTGTTTTGGATCACAGTATTGATCTGGTGAATAGGAGGTGCGATTTAAGGAAAATCAGTCAGACTCAAGGTTTTTGCATGCATGCTATGGCAAAGATTTATTTTTGGGCAATTATTTTTGCACATGGAAATTACACCATGTATATGTATCCCTTCAGCATTATGTCATAAATTTCAACCATGCTTTAAGCCTTTTGACCACTCAGCTCCAGTGTTTCACATTCTTTTCTTGTGCTTTGGCTAAGACCATGTTCTGTTTATACTTCAGGACTGGAAAACAAGACTTTTCATCTCTAATATTCGATGTTAAAATTCAGGCCCAGTGAATGCTTTTAAAATCTACTAATTCTTCTAAAATCCTTCTAAAATTCACTAAAATTTCTCTGTTTCACTAAAATCCCTAAATCTCTAAGCTTATACAGTGAATCCTCTCTGTATCACGACTTCTCCTTCACGACCTCACCCATTTGCGAAGCAATTTTTTCGCAGTCTGGCTCCACAGATCTGCGATATTTGGTAGACAGAGCAGGCGCTCTGCATCTGCTTTGCCGAGGGGTGGGGCCGGCTCTCCCTGTGAGACAGGATGGGCCCCCGTGGGCCTGGCTCCCCCGGGAAGGGGACGGAGGGAGGGCTCGGGGTTTCCCTGGCTCAGCCTCACGTTTACAGTCCTGCCGTACTGTGCCCGGCTCCTGAGCNCCGGCACCGGTGGATGTTAAAGGGAAAGAAACTTCAATACCAAAGCCCCCGCCCCACCATAAGTGCACGGGGTGTCTCAATGTTGCAAAGTTAAGGTTTTTCCAGGCTCTAAGAATGCTGACCAGAGCTAAGGGCCACCCCTTCTCCGCCGCTGTGGCAGCGCGAGCGCGCGCGGGCAGAGTGAGCACGCGCGGAACGGCGGGAGCAGCGGGGCCGGGCTGGGCTGGCAGGGTGGGGAGCAGCGGCGTGGAGTTTGCGCTGGGAACACACGCGGTCACAGCAGCCGCTCAGAAATGGTTCCCTTTGCTTGCTTGTGCCGAGAGAGACAAGGAGAAGGAGCAGAGAATTGTCCACAGAGCTCCGGAGTTCCGGGGGGTGGAGCAATGGGTGTGGCCTGCATGCATATTAACAACCTGCAGTTCTTTGCGAGATTAATGTTTCGCGACGCCTTTGGCCTGTCCCTTTCCTTGTGATGGAGGAGGTATAACTGTACTTGCCTCACTAGAATCTCTAAATTTCTGAATCCCCAAATCAGGTGCTTACAGAAAGACTAGACATGGCGCTTAGTGCCCTGGTCTAGTTGACATGAGGGTGCTCAGTCAAATGTGAGACTGATCTCAGATGTCTTTTCCAACCTAACTGATTCTATCATTCTGTTTTTAGTCTTCATACATTCTTCTTTCAGGCAGACACTGCAGCTCTGTGTATACTGTAGGTGATGAAATACCACCTGCTAAGCCATTTGTGGAAGGTTTAGTTTGCATATCATAAAACTGCAGAATGTTTTGGGATGGAAGGGACCTTAAAGATGACCTACACCCACCATGGTCAGGGATGCTACCCACTTGATGAAATTGCTTCAAACCTCACCCAACTTGCCCTTGAACACTTCCAGGGATGAGGCATCCACAACTTCTCTGAGTAACCTGTCCCAGTGCCTCGCCACTCTCACAGTAAAGAATTTCTCATCTAAATCTTTCCTCTTTTATTTGACACTATTTTCTCTTGTCATATCCCTATCTGACCTCCTGGTTGTGATTATGATGTCTCATTGCTCTGATTTTGACTCTTTAGGGGGAACCCCCATCTCTAGAGACTTTGAGAAGGCTCATCCAAGAGGAGTTAGCCAAGCAGCTAGATGGTAAGTCATCTGTTCCAGAAAGCCAGAAGTTATATATGAGAGTATAAGAGATGCTTTCCATAGTTGTAGCTGCATCTGAAATTCTCCTTTCCTATGGAAGGCAATAAAGTATTGGAACAAGGTTGTCTGGAACAAGGAATATGTAAAAAGAAATGTCCTTTACCATTCCCCAAGCTTTATTGTGCCTGGCAATAGCACAGAAAGTAATTAAAGTAGGACACAAACTTGCTTTTGAGGTCCCAACTGGAGAAGAAATGTTCCTGATTTCTACCTATGATATTTGACACTCATTGGTATGAGAAGAGGGACTGGAGTGGGTGTGGGCAGCTGTTTCTCTCAAAGTACATGAATTGCAGACTGCTATTGACCCCATCAAGAGTGGGATGCAGAGCTGTAGTACTTCTCACACAGCTCTTGAAGCAGCTGACACATAGTTGCAGGCATTTTTCTCCATGCTAAAGATCACAGTTCAATGTAGTGATTTATTTCACGAATTTTGTTTACACACTCTCAGTCTTCAATATCCACACTAATCTAAAAGCACTCAAAACTTAGGATCAATGAAGAGAAAATAGAAAAGTCTTGTTTTCTGGGTATAATCCCAGGCAGCAGCCAAGCACCATGCAGTCGCTCACTCACTTCCCCACCAGCAGGATTGGGGAAAGAACTGGAAGGGTAAAAAATGGAAAACTTGTAGAAAGAGAGTTTAATAGGGAAAGCAAAAGCCACAGACATGAGCAAAACAGAATGAGGAATTGAATTCAATGGGCAGGCAAGTGTTCAGCCACTTCCAGGAGACCAGGGCCCCGTCACATGGTAACAGTTGCAGTCAAGTCTCCAATACCATGGTACCACAGGTCTCTCGTGAAGTCCTCCATCCCTGTAGAATTGCAGCTCATTAATATGCAAATTTGCCCCGCCCCTCCACACTGCCCCCCAGCGCTCCAGTGCTGTTTTAGCACTGCTCTGCTGTGTGTCAGTGTTCATGTTGGTGCTTCCCAGCACCCGCGGCCACCCCACACCGGGAAAAACCCTTTTCCGCTTGACTGGGGACACAGATGCTGGGAACCGCCTACACTGCTGACCTGGTGTCTCTCTGGGTGGGTAGACCTGGTCTCTCTGTACTCAGGGTAGACATCTACCCCAAGAAAGTCTCGGACACTACATCTAACCTGAGAACGTGTAAATCTTTCATAACTGCATGAAGCCTTGTCGCTCGGAGCTGAGTCGAGTGGAGTGGGGCAGGCGGCGCTCAAGCCGAGCTGAGCTGAGCCACTGCAGGAGCAGCATGCACCTGGCTTTCCTCTGTCGGCGCCAACTCAGGGCTGATGCCCGGCTTGGCTCACCACCACTGGCTCAGGGTGGGCACCCGCCCTGTGCTGCCACAGCGCGGGTGGCCATGGGGGCGGTGGGGGAAATCTGTGTATCCATGACTGCCTACTTTAAATATTCATGTGTGTCAGGTTGTGCACGCACAGTCCTGAAATGAGCCTCCTTAATCGCTGAAAAATCACACAGTGAAGAGGTGAAGCCACTATCTGGGGTGCGTGAAGTGGAAGAGGGCTGACTTGTACTTGGGAAGATAAACATCATTACTTCAAACATCCTCCCTTTTTCCTCCACTTCATAAACTAGGCATGATGTCATAAGGTCTGGAATATTGCTTTATCAGTTGGAGTCACCTGTCCTGGCTGTGCCTCCTCCCAGCTTTGCATATACTTTCAACTTCCTCATCAGTGTGGCACTACTAGAAGCAGAAAATGCCTTGGTTCTGTATAAGCCCTGCTCAGCAATAACAGAAAAATCTCTATAGTATCAACCCCGTGTTCAGCATAAATTGCCAGCAAAGCCCCATACCAGCCACTGTGAAAAAAATTAACTCTACTCCAGCCAAGCAGGGAGCTTAGTTACAGCTTCTGACTCCACAGCCAGAGATGGGTACAACAACTTTAACTCCATGTGTGCAACAGCCCAGAATAAGATAAGTAAGCTTTCTCCCTACAGACCAGCCATGCAGCATTTATTTCTCTCCGTGTAACAGAAGCAGTGGGAAAAGGCTCTTTTCAGAGCAGCAATGATTGCAGTTTATCAGAAATCCACCTGCTACGCAGCCAAATGGAGAGATATTTCACGTCCTAGGAGTACAAGGAACAGAGGATAAGGGAAAAGTTTATGGTGAAGTAGGAAATTTAGGAGAAATTTAAGTTACTGAGAAATGAAATTTAAATAATTTAGAGAGGATTGGAGAGGCAAAATCATGTTTTATGAGAAAGGACTGCGTGGGGACAACAAATGGGTGGCCTTGGAAAATTGATCTCTGGCAATACTTTACTGGGCCCCTGGTTCTCAGTCTCCATCTCTCGGTACATTGTCCTTCTAGTCTAAGAAACCCATTTTCCTCTCTTCACAGCAAAGTTGACCTATCTCCTGGCTCAGATACAGCCTGCACAGGTAAAAGCATCCCATGGCAGACCAGGACCTCCTGGTCCCCCTGGGAAGGAAGGACTCCCAGGAAGAACTGGCCCTCCTGGAGAGCCTGGACGACCTGGACAGACTGGGTCTGAAGGGCCACCTGGACCTATCGGTCCCAAGGGTGAGTGGAACTTGGTATATTGGGATAGTCCATAAAAGGGCGTGTCCACTACACTTTAGTGTTTACCTCTTTTAGTTGGATATAAGTAGTCCCCAAAATACAAGTGTCAGAAATGACCTTAGTCTGTTGATCCATAGGTGTTGTATATTGCCAACCATCACTGATATGTTCCACCTTTGGCTAGAGCTGGAGTGGGGCAAGTCCTCATTTCTGCTTAATGTCCCGTCTCAGAGGACTGGCCACAATTAGGAACTATTTTTACCAAACATATTTACTTCAGTGTGAATGAAAAACCTATAGTGTTATATAGTTCTACAGACCAGGCTCAACAGTTTTCTCATAATTTTTCTGTTCTTCTCTGCAGGGGAAAGAGGAGCAAAGGGTGATAAAGGAGACACTGGCATTGGCCAGCGAGGGGAAATAGGTCCTCCAGGAATTCCAGGTGTGTTATTCAGAACAGCCCTCAAAACACATCACTCTGAACCACTACAAGGACACAGGTCTCTGCCATATTAGATAGACAATCAGGGTAGCATAACTTCAGCATGTATGATTTCTATAGAAAGTGGCTCAAGGGGAAGAACTGTATCATTAGCATCTTATCTGGCCACATTTGTTTCCTCAGCCTGATGTACAGATATAATGATCTATCTTGGCTACAGCTAAGTTAACTGACCTTTGGGTCAAATCCGAAGTGAAGCTTTAATTTTTAGATACACTTTTAACTGTCTTTGTCAGAGTCTTGTTGTGACCAAGCTGGACCTAGAGATTCAGGCAGCTTTAAGTGTTGTAAAACGTCATTTTAAACACCTGTGCCTTGGGCATACAGCTTCTGTTTTATTGTTACTGACAAAGCAGCAGTAAACATAGTTTGTTTGCAGTCTGATATTTAGGAGTCATTGATCAATTTTACCCCGACCCTACTTTCTTGGGGAAGAAACTACAGGAAGCCTTCATAACCCCATGGTCTACATTTTTCATTCTGGCCCTGCATTGCCTTCAAATAAGAAATAACAGTGCTTCTAATGAATGAGTTTACTCCCCAAGCTGGCTTCTGCCTCCAGCTTTCCCATTAGTTGTCTCTTGCAGCTTCACTTCTTCAGCCTGATGGTAGAGGAAGACCAGCCATAGCAGAACTGTGCATCTGAAGGATGCCATAGGGAATGGAAATCTTTCTTCCAGAGGAAACACACTGGTCATATCCTTAAGATACATCCTAGTCAAACCCCAAATCTGTGGAAGCTTATGTCTGTGTCCCAGTTTGGCAGCAAAGCCATCTCCTGAGACATTACACTGCTGAGTACTACACCCTGAGCGTGTCACTCACCAAGGGCATTTTGTTTCTATTTTAGGCCTCCCAGGGGAGCCTGGTTATGCCAAAGATGGGATGCCAGGACCACCGGGCCCTCAAGGTGAAGCTGGTGTCCCTGGTCCTACAGGTCCACAGGGACCTCCAGGAACTAATGGGCGGTGTGACCCCACTCAGTGTGCTTACTATGCAAGCCTGGCTGCCCGACCCAGCAATGTCAAAGGGCCCTAGGATGCAATGAGCACCCCCAGACTTGTTTTTAAAACTTGAATTCATCACACCTGCCAAGAGCTCTCAGATGTCTTCAACTATGTTTTCTTTCACAAGAGGCCTTCTATAGCCAACAAATGCTGCCGGTCGGTCAGAGTATTTTTATGAATTATAATTATTATTATTATTATCTTTGATGTGATATGTGAACCTGTTTTTGTTTTCTCTAACATCAGGGCATATTAAAACAGTACCTGTAAGTGGGTTTTTTTCCTCTTTTGAAGAGCTTATAATATGAATGCATTGTGTAGCTGTTTATGCAAAACCATTCCAATGCCAAATGTTTTGTCTGATTAATTCTTTCCAAGTCTTTATCCCTCACCCTTTCAACTGAAATCAAATCCTGCAGTCTGGGGCATTAACTGTGAGACACAGGCTGATTGCAGGGTTGTTGGTGCTATCTGCCATTCATGTGGAGGGAAGGAAGGTAAAGCCATGCCAAAGCTGGAAGTGAGGTCTGCAGTAGATCCAACTCACAATCTACAGGCAGTTTTGAACAGCCAGGGTGTTAAATTTAATGTTCTTTTGCCAATAAGTGATTCTATATCCTATAGGAGCTACTGTGGGATCTCATAGTAAGGGCCTGAAGAGACCACAGAGATGATCTAGACCTCCTTGCTACTCACTGTACTTATGTACTCAAGAGAGTTTGGTTCTAACAGATGGAGCTTAACTTCCCTCTGTCAGGGAGATGCCTCTGCAAAAATCTTCAACCTGTCCTCTGTCAGCTCAGGGATGGCAAATCCCATGTGCATTGTCAGTGCATGCACAGCTCCCTACCATTGCTTCACCGAAAAATCAGCCACAGCAACATAGAAAGTCCCCATGTATTAAAACCCAATTGTGACCCAAATTTGGGATATATACTATGTTAGTGACTTAGCAAGTTGTGTTATTTACAGGGTGAGTAAGTAGTTGTAAGATGGTCTAGGAGGATGTTGACCTCTGGTGAAAGGTTCAGAGCAAAGAGGTATTCTGAAAGGTGGAGAAAACCATGTCTGAGAGTGAAAGCAATAAGTCAGACACTGTCCCTTTCCCCCTCTCAGCTGATTACTAAAATCTGAGAATGCAAAGAGGGCATGGAATCTGAGAAGATCTTCACAACAGCACATTTCTGAGATAAACACTCTGGCCAAGACATGCCCACCCACAAAGTGCAAATCTGAGAGATGATCAGGCCTTGGATGTATGTGCCAGCCAGCACAGCAGCTGCACTTTCAACCCCCTTCTGCACAAAGCAGTTTGTAGTGAGAGATCGGAGTAATGGACCTGACACAGGCACTAAGTGCTGAATGTGTTTGGGAATCTCATCTGCTCTTTTGGAGACAGAAAAGAGGCACCCTCCCCTGCTGACACATTCACCATATGGCATGGTGCTTCCAAACTAGCTAACCCAAGCAGAAGCCACAGCTGTCGATGGCCAGCACAGAATCAGACCCTGAGGCTGAAGCTCAGAGATAACAATTTGCCAGCCTTGGAGCCTTTTTCTCACCCAGTAGCAGATAAAATTTGTCTCTGTATTACTGAAAAATGAAATTCAATAACATGTTCAAATGCCAGGGTTAAACAAAGTCTTTACTGTGTAGCTCTCACTGGTGCTATTTTTGCTATTTTCTATGCAAATAAACTCTTTGATTTGATTTTACTGTGTTTCTTGCTATGGAAAGACCAATCAAAGTGAAAATAACATGAAGTGAAAAGCTTACTGCTTTTTAGTAACTCTCAGTGGTATATCAGTTACTCAACTGCATCTTGGGTCATCTTACTGTATTTTAGTGTTAAGCAAACGTGTTGATCACATATTTAACAGAAACATTTTTTATAGTCCAGGCTGAATGAGATTTTATCCATCCAGTGGTGAAGCAGAACAGGGTTTCTACTTGAGAGACACCGCCCAACATGGGATAAGACATCATTTTGGATAAACGTGAGACCAATGAGCAGGTGTTATGGAGGTCAGACACATTAGCTGGACAAAATGTTAGCTAACAAACATGTTGGCTAATGTGACATTTAATTCCTGTCATGACGATGATTCCTCAGACTCTACAGATTCTCCCTCATCATGTGTGTCTGCATGGGCCATGCATGACATAGACTTCAATACATACTAGTGCACCATGTGATGGGAAGATACACAATGGTGTTAAACAAATTTCATGGTCTTTAACTCCTGTGAGATCATATAATCTTAGAGTAATTTGAATTTGAAGGGACATTTAAGGCACATCTAGTGGAGCTCCCAGTAGGTGAGATGGTGCAGTGGCATCCAGTTGAAGGAGATCTAAGGGATTTTTTGATAACTCTTTTTGTTTGAATGTAAGTTGGATCCATTTTCAAGAGCCTGTACTAGGAACACAAAGGACACACATGTGGGTTAGGCACAGACTATGTCTCTGCAAATTCTCTGCCCATAAAAGGGGACTCAGCTTAATTCGCTTTGCTCCAGCATATTCCCTAGCATACGGCTATCTGTTCAGTCTGTTCCTGGAGACACCCCAGATTGTCTCTGTGCCCTGAATTCAGTGGGAACCATTTCACTACTTTTTATTGAATCTTGTTTTCTCTCCAGCCGGTTAAATGACATTTACTAAGCAGAATCTCTTGCTAGTGAGCAGAGCATGAGTTGTGAGCTTCAGACCCAGATCAAGAGTCATGTTTATAGCCAGGCATTTTTCAGGGTGTAGTCATCAAAGGGCGGTTTCTATAGCTGCCACCTCTTACAGAAGTAATCCCTATGTGAATGTGCCTGCAAAAGTCACCTGCAGTAACAGGCAAGAAAGGAGGGTGTGGTTTAGGATTTTGAAAACTGCCAGAGTCCTTGCCTCAGTCATTTTGTGTGTATTTGCAGCCTTTGGAAAGGTGGTTCTGCCATCTGGGCAGCCTATAAACCTTCAAGTACAGCCCTAGGCATGTTCAGAAGCTGCCGTCCAGAAAATGAGATGCCTCTGTGTCTAAGCAGGTGATGGTGTGTGTATTGTGTGTCCAGCACCATGCAATGTGACCATACAGGCAGGAGGTGGCAGGTAGGGCAGAGACAGTGCTGATGGCTCTCTCCTAAATGTCCTTGAATAAGGGAAAGCTGTGTCTTTGCCATCTCAGTGTTCCTGTCACTTCATCTGAGTGATTGGTAAATCACCAAAACCTCTGTTCACTGAGTCTCAGGTTTAAACCTGTGAATAGGCTGACTTTTTGCTGGATTTTGCTTTGGTCCTGTGATATCAGAGAATGTACTGTTAAAACTGCATTAGGGAGGCAGAGAGTGTATTTTTTGCATTTTTTTAAAAGGTATCTGTGGAATTTATGGCACCACTGTCAGTTGGTCTTTTGTTTTTTGATTAATATCATGTGTAAATTATTGAAATTATAGGAAGCAGACCAGTATTTTGTTCGACTTTTTATCTGTGGAATAAATAAATTACAAAGAACAAAGTAACAGGATCCTTTGAGGAAAATTTTTTTGGTGTCAAATTATTTAACAATTTCTACTTGTTTTCTAAACAGTTTTGAGTTAGCTTCTTCTTGGAAGCTGTGTCAAATGCCTGTGGGTTTTTTAAAATTTTTTTCAGAGACAATAAAAATGCCGTAGCAGCTAAGTTCCAGCTCTGTGCTCTGACCACAAAACTGGATGGGAGACAAACACAGATTCTACATTCAGGGCAATTTAAAAAATAATTACAAGTTATATTTAAAAAAAAAAAAACAAACTAAAATAGAGTTTACTGATGGCTCCGTCTTTCAGTGTGGAAACTGGCCAACTCTGCCCTGATAAAGATTGCATTTTGGCAAATTCTGAAGCAGAACTTGATGCTTATGCATGGCTGGGTATCACCATCCACAGTGTCTTGGGACCAGAGAGGCTGACAGGGACAGTCTGGTGTGATGTAGGACCTAGGGAAGCCTTTCAGAGCTTCAATTGGTGACCCCAGGGCAGAATTTCTATCACACCAAATGATGTCTGAGTACCTGAATCCCATGCTCAGTCTCTCACAGCGAGATTCAGAGTCATAGAATATAGAACTGTAGAATATCTTGAGTTGGAAGGGACCCGCAAGGATCATCAAGGTTCAACTCCTGGACCTCAAGGAGTCGAGCCATGGCAATAGCACTTGGTACCTCCAATAAGAGCAATAGAGCCTGGAGATCAATTCAGCGCATCCAGAAGTATTCAGCTGCAGCCCTCTGAGCTGTGTTGCCTGCATTAACTAGGTCTCCGTGTAGAAAAAAGGTCTTCTGGTAGTTGTCTTTCTGTTCCACCATCACTGACTCTTATTTCCACCGAGTTGATGTGGGGATATACCTGTCACAGATGATGATATATGAGTAGCAGCCTGGCACCTCAGAGAGAGAGGGGCAGAGCTATGGTACGAACTTCTACTGTTCTTGTGACATCAGAATTTTCTTAAAATGATGCACTAACTCAACAGTCACAACATAGACTGAAAAACATCTACTACCGCCTGTTTCAGCCTCTATGAACTGGAGTCCAGTGCTGATGAGGTTAAGGTGGCCACACCATGGCATGGGATGAAGAGCAGAATAGGGAGAGAGCCAATCTGGAATTGAAGGCAGGCTCCTGCCCTTGTCTTCAGCCCTATGCAAGGGTTAGCATCCACCAGAGACCATGAGGAGTCCTTCTTGCTGCTGGTTCTGCACAGCCAGGGCTGCTGGGGGAAGGGTTTGTTTATCAGGCACACAATTGCTTCCTACATTCTAGTTTTGGTACCTGAAGTCCTTAGGGAAATAAGGGTCCATTAGGGTCTGTATTGTTTCAACACCTTTGTAAATGGTGAAGTTGAATTAAGAAAAAGCCTGCTTGGCTTCATTAATTTGGTTTAAACCTGGAAGTCACAAACACAGATTTTTGTTTTCTGTAACATGAAATTGGAACAACCAATTAGCAAAGCATGAAGGCATGATGAAGAGGAGACTGGGTTTTGTGGTTACCTTACAAAGCAAATTTTTGTCATAAGGGCTAACATTTAAATACCTTGCATAGCTTGACCAAACACTATTGATGCCGGCAAAATTTTTGCTGGAGTTTGTCTGAACTAAGACTGAGAACATCCTGCTGGATCTGTAGGGGATTATGTTTTGAAAGTATGGCTTCTTTCTACTTTACATTTTGTACTATGGACTTCATGTAGAAAGCACAAGGGAACAATTTGATGGAGGGACATTAATCATGCTCTGACATACCTGATGAGCCAGCTATCATCATTAGGAAGATGGAGCAAGATGGAGCAGAGAAGAAACTGCCACCTTGGTAGAGGAAAACCCAGGGTCAAACTCCAGGTGTGAAAAATTGCAACAAGAGAACAGTGTCAAACATCACAAAAACTTTTCGACCACAGCTTTGGCTCTGCATGACATGGTGCCTGAAAGGCTCAGGTTTGGAATTGAAGAGAAAAGCATGTTTTAGCAGAAGGCAGCACACAGAGCAATTTGGTTTATTTCACAGGACAGATGTATTTGACAATGTGTTCTTAGAAACACATTTTTCCCCTTAGCAATGTGGGGGATGGTTCTCATCCAAGTCTGAAATTACTGTCAGTTCAATAACTTCTTCAGCACTTTGTTGATGGGAGTTGAGTTAAAGTACTGACTGTTATTTTTATGGCTATCTGTGAGGTCTGTCAGTAAGCAACGTTCGTCTGCAAGTGAAAATCTCACTTTTCCATGGCTGCTGTATTTGTCTCTGATGTACAGATGTCTCCAAATTATTGCATCCCTTCTTGCTTATGAGCAATTATTAGACTTTCTTGTGTTCTGTGGAATCTTTTTCTTGTAAAATCTATCCCTGGAAGTGTTCAAGGCCAGGTTGGGTGGGGTGTTGAGCAAGCTGATCTAGTGGATGATGTCCCTGCCCATGATAATGATATTTAAGGACCCTTCAACCTAAACCATTCTGTGATTCTATAATTCTGTCCCAGGACCTATAATACCAAAGCAGCCTCACCCACTGCTGGATACTAGACAAGTGATACAATTTTCTCTTACAAAGGCTGAAAATTTATCTGGTGGAATTTCTGGTCTTGATGTTGATATGGTTTTGTATTTTCACTCTGAAACCAAGTCAAGGGTGGCAGCCTGAAATTCTGTGCTTTGGGGTGAAACCCAATTAAAAAACCACTTCAATCTAGAATGTACATTCAGAGAGTTGAACAATAATCTCCAAATCCTCCTGCCAGCATTATCTGAATAGAGAGTACTAGCACTCACCACCCCTCTGTGCAGCCACATGCTTCCCTGGTCCTGGGACACACATTCCGGCAAACTAAGGACCATCCTGGACTAAGAAGATCAGAACTGAGCAGGCTGGGAGAGCAAGCAAAGATGATGTTCTCCCCCCTGCTTCACAAGGTCTGGTAGATCTGCTTAGACCGTACTTCTAACACATTGTCTTCTACCTCTAATAACCTGAGGGATGCTATGGAGACATCTCTCCTTGAGAAGCATTTGAAATAGTTTTCCTAAGCATTTTTTAGCTGAAAACTTTAAGGATTAGAGGATGAACTAAAAGAGGTTGGCTTTCTCAGCCTGAGTCTTCAAACCCACAATTTTCTCCTTCCAGAAAAATGCCCTGCTCTGTATATCACATGCTGTGCTGAATGGCTTGGGATAAACCTGGTATTTTACACATCTCCTATAAAAGCTATGACAGGAAGGAATAAAAAATTGCTTTTAAATAATCCAGAGTAAATACAGCACAGGAAAGGTTATATCTTCATGGTGCAGGGGTTCACACACTTAGCAGGAGGGAGAAGGACTTCCAGATTTCAAAACTGATCCTTTGATATGTTTGCTAAATATTAAAGGCACAAACTGACTATGGCTATGTTTATGGTTCCAAATTCCCAAGCTATCAGCTATGACTGTCTTCTTGTCCCATTTACCATATGCTTGTTCCATTTACCATGCACTTTATCTACTATGCCTCGCTGCTTCCATTGCATTCTCTTGGGACCAGCCAATATAAATTCTTCTGGCAACAGCACCTTTGGTGTTCAAAGGAGAGAGCTACACACAAGCAGAGATTTGAATCCATATGCTGAAAAGCAGAGGCAGAGTGCTGCTGTTTCACTTTCTGAACGGTGATAGACATTTGCCACCAGCTCAGTGGTTGCACCTGTGAGAGGCCACATCACAGCCCAGGAGGTGGAAAGGAAACACCTGCTCATACAAGAATACCAAGTGTTTACTCAGTGGGACATATCTGGGCAATGCAAACACTCTGCAAGTGTGTTGGTAATATGCCTGGCAGAGCAAAAAGCTGATAGAGAAGTTTGATCCACCAAAAACCTCAGAGGTTGCCTGTGGAGTATGCAAGTGATTGTCACTGACTGTCTCCATTCAACCAGTCACTGTTCTGGTGGGACATGAACGCATTCACTTCTCTTGGTTGTGCCTGTGCATGTCCTGATCCACTCTGGAGGTACCTTACAGAACTCGATCTGAAGTACAAAGGGAAGAAGAAACTCAAGATCTTGGGCAGAGAACTGGTGTCAGTTCCCACACAGGCCTTTGGCTTGGATCACCTGCAAGTGCTGGAGATGACCCAATGAACGAGAGGACTGCCTAAAGTACTGGATGGAGATGGTCCCCTGGAAATCAGCCGCCTGAGGAACCTCACCTGACTCCATGTGGACTCCAACAACTTGAAGAAAATCCCTCTTGAAATTGGCTCTTTGAGTCACTTGGAGAGGTTCACTCTGAGCAACAACAGCCTGAACTCACTGCCTGGAGAAATTGGGGCTCTCCAAAGACTCACCAACAACAACCTCACTGAGCTGCCTACACCCCTCTGCCAGCTGAGGAGCTTCACCTTTCTGGACTTGAGTGACAACAAAATAGGTACAATACCCTCCAGGATTCAGCATCTGTAGGGACTGGAAACAGTGCTATTGCTCTTCAACTCACTCAGGAAGTCTGTCTTTTAAAGAATCTGCTCACACATCTCCAGTCCCTTCCAGCAGCCTTTGGGCAGCTGGTGAAGTTGGACTGGGGATACAACTATTGCTTATGCAATTTTGAGGGGAATCCACTGGAGAATCTTTTCCCTGAAGTGTACAGTAGGGGCCCTGAAGGGATCAGAGACTATTTCTTGTGATTTCATAGGATTTGGAGAGAGTAAAACACTGGTGTCAGTTCTTTTGAGGTGACTGAGATGGATTTATTACACAGAATACACAGAATACTATGAGCTGGAAGGGACCCACAAGGATCATCTAGTCCAGCTCACCATCTAACACCCGTACAGAGACCAAATGCATGCNGGGTGTACACCTTCAAAAACTCATCCAGAGACAACTGTAATAATTTTTGTTATTTGTAGATGCATAGACTTATCTCAGGAAATGTTGCAGCAAAACATCCAGTCTGAGAAAATGAGAAAGTCTGCGAGGATAGAGTCAGGTAAACAATTGGTGGTATGTAAATAACAATAATCCCTATTCTTTGTTTGCACACTGGGTTTGTGCTTTATTTTGGACTTGAACTGAGTGTAAACTGAGATTTCTGGAAGCATTTACGGTCATACTGGCGTCTAGATTTGACTTTGCTTCAGGTAGCCCAGAATCTCAACATTCTCCCTGGATTTTTACATCAAACACACAAGGTTGAATCAGCTCAGGCTTCCATCCAGCTCTAGATAAAAAACAGCCTGTGTCCAGGTCCCAAAAGATACCATGCAAGCAATGTCTCCATTCCTTTGGCAGGATACTTCTAAGCTGGTTTCTCTTGAATAGCAGTGTCAGCACAGGGCTGTCACAATTTCTGGAGGCAGCATGGACCTGGAGTTGATGTGTGAGTCCACCCAGCGCAGATGTCAGTGATACAGCTCCTTGGAGCTTGGTGATGCAAAGGGACAGCCCAGATTTAGGTTATGGAGCACTAGCAGGAAGTTTTCACTCTACTGAGTCTGGGAAAGTATTCAGAGTTACTAAAATATGAAGATGCAAACTTCCTGTAAGGGAACATTCTGAGAATCCCTCTGTATAGTCATAAAAGGCTCCATCAGTGTTACTTATGGAAATTTGCTGAAACTCCTTTTTGTTTCATTTTGGTCTCTCTTCCCCTTTATCATCAACATTTTCCTCCCACCTCCTCTCCTCTTTGTTGGTGTTTTCTCTGTGGCTGCTCCCTCTGACATTTGTGTTTCATTATTTTCTCATCAAAAGCCTCTCATTATTTTATAATGTCTTTTCTTTGCTCTTTGTCTCCTTTGTTTCCTAGTTCTTCTTTGGCCATCATAGAAAAAGCTGCAGTTTTGTGTCTTTTCTGGAAAGAAGAAGGGCTGAGTCAGGCCTGGTGGGAGCTGAACGTGTTCTTACAGGGATCACAGGAAAAGGGAGAGAAAAAGGGCTAGAGACATTGATACACTGACCACGAATTATCTTGTTCAGTTATTTTCTTCTCCTTATAGCGAAGATCAGCACAATATCTGAATGCTGAATTCTTTCTGGATGACAGAAGCACAATTCCAGATATGTTTAACACAAACTGATTTTCACATTGCGCTGCCCCTGTGTCTGCCTTTAACATCTGTGAATATTTCAAACTAGCTGTGACTTTCTGGTGTCACGTTAACCAGATTCAGTATTTCAGTAGAATATCACACAGAGAGTAGTCTGCATGGGAAGAATGGGCACAAAATTACATCATACCAGTTTGTTTGGTTTTCCTGCAGCTGATTATCTCTTAAATGAGGGACAGGAAAGAAAGGAATAAAGGGACCCTTGGCTGTTTCTACAGCAGTGTGGAGAATTGGAGGTGAAGGAGCAGGACAATGAACTGCAAATCCTTTGCAGTTCAGGTATTTTCAGAGGAGATTTGGGACTGTGTGAAGTAAATCCTGAAGCTGGTGCCAGGTCAAGCAGAGGCTGTATCTAGGTTGCAATATTTAATACAGTAAATGACTGGGATCTTGTTTGTGTGTCGGTCAATGATCCATTGTCTGGACTCAAACATGTCTTATTTCCCCCTTATTTCTGCTGTTGCCCCATTTCTCTCACCCCATTCAATACCTGCAGTCATCCTGCCTTTCTAAACCTGCCTAGTAAAGGACATGGGGTTAAAGGCAGTAATAGCAGCAAGGCACAAAAAAAGACAAGGTTGTCACCCTCTTTTTGGGAACTAAATTCTAGTAACAGTGGTCTTTTTTAGAGGCTTGTCTAACAAACTAAATCCTTCCAGGGCATCACTCATAAGTGGGAGAATTTCTCATATCCCATGTCAAAGTCTTCAGACCTTGTCTTGCTCTGTTTCTTCCACATTGCACAGGATTTGGGCTTGAGGTTCCACTTCCAATTTTGGCTACCTTTTCCTTCTGCTTCTTCTTGGCCAGTGATTTCTGAAAAAGAGGCTGACTTTTAGCTTGTTTGAGGAGTATATACCATCTCAGAGCCTATCAGGTTTCACATACTTTGCATAACTAATCCTCTCTCCAAAACCCAGAAACATAGTTTCTGAAGCCAAATCATATGTTTTAATAATTTGCTTGTCATTCCTGGGAGTGAATGGAGCTAAAAAGGGGGTTAAAGTATGCAAAAAATGTAATCTTTAATAAACAGTGCCAACACCTCTGCTATAATTTTCAAGTCTGTTGAGAACAAGAGAAATTCTATGAAATTAATACAAGTGAGGGCACGTTGACTATACCATCAAGCTTTTTGAGCAGACTGAATATGTTCATCCAGGGATCGGACCCACATGCCCCGGAGCCATGGGCATGACACTCTGTCCATCTGAGCCTCCCATTGTCTAGACCATGTCACTGAGTTCCTCATCCAGTCTTTTCTTAAACACCTCCAGGGATGGCGACTCCACCACCTCCCTGGGCAGCCCATTCAGCTGAGGGGTCACTGTGGAAAAGCTCTTCCTAACATCCAGCCTAAACCTCCCCTGGTACAACCTAAGGCCATGTCCTCTTGTTCTGGTGCTGTCAGCCTGAGAGAAGAGATTTACACTCACTGGACTGCAGCCTCTCTTCAGGTAACTTTTACTCAGAAGAAATGAAGTTCTAACACTATGCAGTCTGTCATCTCTTCCTTTCCCTTTATCCTGATATTGCTTCCATAATCTCACTTCCCAAGGTGGAAACCCCAACAGTGCATATACACTGCAGTATTCTGGCATCCGTGTTAGTGGTATAGTTACGCAGAGCAATATGTAGGACCTGGTGTTGTCATTAAGACAGCATTAAAATCTAATTTCAGACTACTTATCCCATATTTGTTGTACTGTCTGTACTGTTGCTAAGCATCCTCTGTTGCCTGTACTCATTAAAACTTCAGGAGTTAATATCAGAGAATGGCAGACTGCTAGGTTATAGGCCCCTGGTGAAAACACATGGATATGATCCATACTCATGGGTGAGGGGGAGGAGGTAGAGAAGGGAATTCTTAGAGCGGCCATTCAGTTTTGATGGTAGTTGTGCTTGCATTTCCCCTTAACCTGTTCTGTACTGCAAACAGTGTAGGAAAACATCATACCCTGGAATAACACAGGACTTTCATTTGAATACTTTGAACTCTGGCAGCAAAGCAGTAATGAAATGTAAAAGCAGGAAGTGAAAAAACGCCAAAGAGAAATTCTGGGAAATAATATATATAAGGGCAGAGGGTGCCTTAGTTTAACATACAAATGCATAACACTTCACAGGCTGGTAGCTCAAGCAGGACAAGTTCTGACTACAGATAAGCTGCATATTTTTATTGCTGGAGAGTTCACCTGAGGATATGGCAGATTCTCTACCACCTAAAGTCTGTAAAACCCACAGTCTCACTCTACCGACAGTGTGACTGTAACACTCCACCTTGTTTTATGCAAAGTCAAACTTGCTAAGGCTCCTTCTGTCTTTAAAGTATATGTCTACAATCTATGGCTACCAAAAATCTAAAAGATTAAATGCCACCTCTTACTTCTACCTTGATTTGCCTTTATGTGAAATTCAGCTTTTTAGTTTTCAGTGGCTACGAACAATGCTCAAATTGCCTTGGTCCCCAGGTTTCACTGATCAGAGAGCTCTTGTGGCCAATAGAGGCTCTGAGCTGGCAAAACAAAATTGAAGAGCCAGTTGCTATTCTCCTCATGCCTGCTGGAGTCAGCAGTAGATTTCCAGACTCACAAATATAAGGCTGATTGGGAATTTATTTTGAGTGATGGATTGTGTCGCACAAATAAAATTTGTTAATTGTAAAATATGCTTCTCCATTGCATTGGGTCCCTGTGGCAGGGAAACAGGAGAAGGTATTGTGAAACTGCTGCTCTCCCCCACTGCCCTTTTCCCCGCACCCCTCTGTTGAGAAACCACCCTACTGAGAAACTTTACTCAGGCTCTCAGATTGTGCCATCCGGTTGCTGGAAATGGACGTGCCCCAAGAGCTAAGACCTTACTGCTGCTGAGAGGGGAGGATGGCTGCATACATAAAAGAACTGTATCTGTCTAAAATCTGCAAGTGAGTTGAGGAACTCTGACCCCTGTTTTCCTGGAAGCCTGAACATGTCCCAGTCCAGAGGTACTGGTGGCAGAGGATGACTGCAAGCACGTGTATGATGGCGGAACAGCAATCACCAAGATCTCCAAAACACCTCTTCATATCCCACATATTTTAACAGACACCAAACCGTGATGGTGGTAACTAATCTTTTCTATGCTTCTTTTAAATGTAATTCTTAGATTTTTTTCCAACTTTCTCTGTCTTTTCCTTCTCTTTCTCTATGTTTTAGCTTTATAGTTAATAAAGTCATTTATCATTTTAAAACTCAACACTTGATCTCAGTTGATTCTTAATTTGCTTCTGGGAAATAACCAACAGATTGTAACAGTGGACTTAGTATAGTAGTGAGTGTCCCTGCCTCTCACACAGGAGACTGGAGTTTGATACCCCACCGGGGAGCAGTGGTGATATTTAAGAGTTGGACTCGACGATCCTTGTGGGTCCCTTCCAACTCAGAATATTCTGTGATTCTGTGACTTCAACACCAATGAGATTTCCAAATCTTTGAAGTTGATCAGTCAGATATTTTGCATGTTAGAGGACATCAAAGGAAACACTACTTTGCAGACTACCAGAAAACAAAAGGCGCTGTCCTGCATAGACTACAAACATATTTGATAGCTAAAAGGAGAGTGGGAGCTTGTGAATGTGCCATTGTTGGTGAAAAGGCCATCACCATCGAGAGAGTTCACCATTCCTGCCAGCTGGATGGACCCAAATTCCACTTGCCTTTCTATCTTCCTCTGGGCTTTGTAGCCTCATCTCAGAACTCAACAGTCCAACTTCAGAAATAACATCTTTCAAGTGATGCCACACTGAGTCAGTGCAAGAGCCTTATGTCTGACATGGATCCATGGGGTAATTAATAATCATTGATTGCATATGTTCCGTCATTTTTAGAGACACCTAATTCAAAGGAATGTTTCCCTATTCTTGGGCAGTGGTACCACAGGAGGAACAAAGTGATCTATCATGAACAAGTGCCTTATCATTCAGCACATTGTATTGCAATGAAAGCCTAAGTAGCATGTCTAATGAACATCACTTTAAGCCATACAGAAAGGTTTTTAACTTCCCAGAGTGTTCTGCCCACGAACCAAGAGACAGGTAGAGAACGGTGCTTAAATAAATACTGCATCCAAACCATGGATTTCTTATGTTTGTTAAAGGCCTTAGCAGTCATTGAAAAGCTTTTTATTTTTCTGCCACCCTAGAAAAACTACAAAATGTGTTGCCATTCTCACTGTCTTGCAATAAAAATTCTTTCAACAGTTCAAGCAGCAAGAGAATAGCAGGAGGGAGAGAGACTGATGACACAAGCAAAGCCCAGATAGAATAACCCACACTGAGAGTTTGTATTGGAACTCACTGAGTTTTGCAAGACTTCAGACAGAGCCAATCTGGAGCTCAGTGCTGCTGAGATTCCCAAAGTAGTCCCACATCCAGTCATCTGGTACGTGGAATTTATGAGGACTTGCATTTAGCAGGATCGAGCTGAGGTCAGGCCATTAGCACAAAGTTGTGTCTAAAAAGAAATCTCCCAAGTGCTCTGCACGTCTCACTGTTGAAAAGTTCAAATTGAAGTTTATTCTTGTAATGAAAGCTGCTTTTTTGTTTGTTTTTGTTTCCCAGTCCCCAGAGACTTAGAAAAAAGATTATTGTATTCCTGTTTACAACAAGCCTTTTACATAGATACAACAAACTTGTTGAAGAACTTCTTATGAGACTAAAGGGAAAAAATACTGAACCTGTTTGTCTTCTCAGGCCATGTTTTCCACATCTCAGGTAGTCCTCTTCTGCTCTGGACTATTGCTGCACATCTTTACTGAGCAGTCACATTCAGAATTGAATGCAGCTTGGCATCTGAAGTCTTTCTAGTGACCAAGGAAGGACTATTGCACATTTGAAAGTTATATCCCTGTTCGTTCATTCCTCTATGGTGATGCTTGCTCCTTTTCTTACAGGGAATTAACCACATCCTCTACTGAGATACCAAACTATACTACAGAGCCGCTATTGACAAATGTTGTATTGTTGTATTGTATAAGCTGAAGTTTATGGCCCTGTTGAATTTCAGCTTCCACTTTCTCACCCTAAACAGGTATACAATTCTTCCAAATCATTCTGAAATCATTCTGAATTCAAACTCTGTCCTCCTGTGCTTAAAATGCCTCTGAGTTTTATGCCATCTGAAAAATTAATAACCATACTCTTTTGTATCATCTAATTCACTAATGAGAACATATGCCCGGATTGGATCCAGAAGAGGCCTGGCTGAACTCCATTTCTACATCCTTCTACTCTGACAAAGCACCACCAGTAACTTTTCTGATACATTATCAAACCAGTTTTGCACCCAATCGATCATAGTCTCATCTAGATCAGGCTGCTGGGGTTCACTTATGAGAATGTCACATGCAAACCTTTTGAAAACCTGAGTAAGGGTAATATTTGTGACAGCAACTTCTCCTTTACTCTTAAAGCCTGTTATATTGCTGAAAGTGGAGATTAGATCTGTTGAACACAATTTATTCTTGACGATTCCACATAAGCTACTTGTCCTTGCTGCTACATGGAGCAGCTTCTTCCTGTTTCAAGCTGTGACTTTTCATCTTCCAAGTGCTTATGAAATGTGCATTTGTTCCAGAATTTGTGTAGGGCTCAAAGGCAGGTGAGGATTGTTTTCCATCCCTCTCTCCTAACAAGAAACTCTAATACAACAGCCACTGGCTGCTTCAGCCTTGGGAGAAAGATTCAGGGCTAGTGGATTCTAGCAGAGCTATGTAGAACACAAGCACATCCAGGCTGGATTTGTAGGGTCTGTTCCATGTCATGGCCAGTCCTGATGTGTTCTGGGTGGCCCCATAATGGGAGTGGAGTGCTACAGTTTCTCTTGCAGTTTGGGACTGCAGCTCAGAAACATTAACTTCTATTTCCCCGACTGCTGTGCCGAGGACTTCAGTGCAGTGTGAGTGTCCCCGCCTCTCATGCAAGAGATCGGGGGTTTGATTCCCACCAGGGAGGCAGTGGTGCCGTTAAAGAGCTGGACTCGATGATCCTTGTGGGTCCCTTCCAACTCAGAATATTCTGTGATTCTGTGTGACTTCTGCCTGGTCATGGCTCAGGAGAAAGGCAGTCAGTGGGAGGGAGAAAAGACATAAGTACCTAACCCATTTTGGTCTTGTCTTGTCAGGAGCTCTCCTTGACTTTTCTTCCTGCATTCTGTTTTCAAATTGATGTCCTTAATCCAATTTCTCAGACTCAGAATGGGTCTGAGCAGCATGAAATTTCTAAGAAGGCAGCAGGAGACTGAGAGTTTTGATCCTGCAGTAAGAAGCTTCAGTAACTCACAGCGTGAGAGTGTGTGTGTGTTCCCTGGGCAGCTGTGTCATCTGGAAGATATCTGCATCCTTCCACTGGTAAGAAGAGTGGTTCAGAAAAGCTCAGACATCTTCTTTTGATCTACATGAAAGGAGGATTCCTTTTTGTTCTCAACACTAGTGCTGCCTGTTAAGAGGATGTCCCTTTGCATTGGGTCTGTATGAAAGAAATGTATGAAAGAATGGGAGAAAAATGTTAACTCAAATGGGTTAATTAATCTCCCGGACTGATTGCTCCTTCATTGTTTTCAAACATAAAATACTGTTGCTCTTCAGCCACTTCTCAACGTCCACACATCAATAACTGTGGAGTTCTGTGTCTGGTTACTATTTGGAAAGTTTCCTTTTCAGGCCTTACCCAGACTGAATAACTGATATGTTCCTAGAGATATATTTAGGTTCCTAGTGAACCTAAAATACTTCTTATTCCTCTTTTTTTTTTCAACTGTGAGGTTCAAGTACATTGGTCATGCCCTTGATTCCCTCTTCTAGTGTGTGGTAGTGTCAGGGTTCGCACAACTAGGAAGAGTGTATGGGACTGAGACAGAAGTTCTCTGTAGATTCTTTTTGAGCCAATATCTATCAAAAGGCTGCCTGCCCTTCCAAGGAGTTAGACTTGATGACACTGCTTATTCCTTCCACTTCTGTGCTCTTAGTTGTGTCTTTGTTTTTTAGGCAGCGTTGCTCATTGGGAACACGCTAAACTGATGCCCTGTATATCATGGTTTTTTCTGTTTGAAATGTTATTTTTCTTCAGCTTTTTGCTCTGTTGTTTGTATTGTACAGGCTGACACTAGTTCTGCACAGTTCTGTCACATTCTGCACAGTCATATACACTGGGATATTTTTGTCCTACAAAATTTTGATGATCTGACTGAATGAATCTAGAAAAGAAAATAAAAGAAGTTAAACAATTCCATAGGTAGATGTGTATATGGATTCTGCATCTTCATTCAGCAAAGCCATTTGGCAGATGCCCCATACAGATCCCAGTTCCTTGCCCTGTTTTAATATTCAGAGCACTTTGCAGACTCTTCTGGATGTCATTGTGTTCCTGCCAGACCTTCAGATGTTTCTTTAGAGAGAGAAAATAATAATGATCTGACATTATACAGGAAAACTAACATTTGCTTTATATGAATTAGGTAGATTGTCACTTGAAATGTCTTGCATTTCAGACTGGTAGAAAAAGCCCAAGTTAAAATGATCTTTCTGTCTAGACAACAGCACATAATATATTCTACAATTAATTTTCAACATCAAATATTCTTACTAGTTGTAAAAGTCTTGCCTTACCCTCTCCCAAATAAATTTAAATAAGAATGGTGCTTTGTTTCATAATTATCAAAAGTTTGCCTGTAACTTTTGTTATAACAAAGAGTAGCAACAAATCTTTATCTTTTCTGTGAACACTGCATGTAATGCATGTTGGCAGAATAGAGATTGTTGGTGTAGAAAACGATACAGATTTATTTTTTTAATCTAGTTGTCTGAATAAAAAGAGCATGGCTACATGCATAAATTTAAGTACATATTTTCTGACCTGGAGCCCTTGAGATGCACCTTCATTTAGGAATCTGCAGAGTTTCATTCCCTTTTATCTCCAGGATAGATTGCAGACATTAGTTTCTAGCACTGATTGCAAAGATCTCCTTAGGCAAATGGATTCAAACCATTCCCACTGAGGACCCCTCCATGTAGCAGTGCTGCACATTCCCAGCTTTGTTGGTGCTTCCTGGAGAAGTGAGGAGCAGAGGGATCGTAGAGCAAAGCTGTTCTCCAGAGGGATTCCTATCTGACTCAGTGAGCTAGAGCTGATGGGTGTTTTCCTGAAGAGGATGCTCTAAAGTACAAACTGTATCCTAGGTAGGGTTGCTTATTTATTTTCTGAAAGCATTTGTCAGCAGCCTTCTTCAGGCATCTCCTAACAAACAGCTCCTGGCCTGACCCCACAGCTGGGGAACTGTTACAGTGATGGGCTGCAGTAAGCTGTATTTAAATTCATCATCTTTTATATGGCCTGCTAGACTGTGAGGGAACTAGGTTTGTGTTTACCGCTCTGGGATGTGCTTTTGGTCTCTGTACGGGTGTTAGATGGTGAGTTGGACTAGATGATCCTTGTGGGTCCCTTCCAACTCATAATATTCTGTGAATCTGTGAATCTGTGAATCTGTGAATCTACCACAAAGAAATCAACCATCTCAGCTATGGATCCCTGCCCTTCATTTCAATCTGCAGTTCACAAAAAAGTTTCAACCATTAAGGCCAAAGTTTTGAAGATGTTAATGGGGGTATTAATTACACTCTGCTGCTCAGTGGCCATTTCTGTATATGATGGTCCATGCCTGTGATCCTCAGTCACTGAATATGGCTGAACTAGTTGGTCTCTTGTGGCCACACACCTGGGAAATAAACTTGGAGGGTTTAACTTGTTGGAAATTATATTTGGAGGCACCATTCCTGTAGCACTAATCTGTGGGATACACCCTAATCATGAAGGTCAGAACTTACAGATATGTTTACCTATATATTTTCCTGAAAAAGAGACCCCTACCCCTAAAATTCCCAACAGAGCTTAAAACCTCAAAAGTGGGGCTGTATTACAACAGGAACTAAGGTACTAATAATTTTAAACTCAGGAAAGCTCAGAGTGGAGGAGAACAAATTCAAATTGGTTTATAAATACAGTTCCATACTGACAATCCAGTCCTTTATGCAAGATATATTATTTCTCCAGTAATCTTTCAGTAGCTTTGGGGATCACAACATGCTACAGACAATATCCTTTGGTGGAGTTTCTTTTCATCCCTTATAGGCCCTGGATTCCTGTCTCTAGAAGAAAAGCCATGTTGGTTCAGATCAAGGGTTATCTTGGACCATCAGTGCAATATTCCCTCCCAGTTTAGAGCTGTAAAAAGTACCCTTAGTTAAAATAAGAACAAGCTAAAACATTTAGTATGACCCTCTAATGCTTTTCCAGTTCCTGAATGTTTGCAGTTAAGGTGAGACCTTAACCTGACAGAGCTTTTCTGCTTAACAGATAATCCTAGGATCTCTCTTCCAAGGACCAATCCAGTCTGTTTTGATCCCACACAAACTTCTTGCATCCACACCACGTTTAGCAAGGAGTTTCCTAGGTCTTAAAACATTTTACAAAGTATCCACCTCCATTTGAGGTCTCCACTGACCTCCCTTCATGGTATTCTAACAGTAGGTCCCCATCCACCCACTGCTTGTGAGTTATTAAGGGGGCTTATGAAAAGGAGGGAGAAGAACTTTTATATAGGAGGGGATATTGTTTTAAACTGAAAGAGGACAGTTTTAGATCAGATATTTGGAAGATATTCTCTACTGTGAAGGTGGTGAAGCCCTGGTGCAGGTTGCCCAGAGAAGTTGTGGATGCCCTATTCCTGGAAGTGTTCAAGGCCAGATTGGATGGTGCAAAGAGCAACCTGGGCTAGTGGAAGGTGTTCCTGCATATGGCAGAGGAGTTGGAACTAGGTAGTCTTTAAGGTCCTTTCCAATACAAACTATTCTGCGATTCTATGATTCTATATGGAGACCTTGTGCCCATGCTGCAGTCCCACTCCTGCTCTTGACCATGTTTCTTCTCTGCCCATTTCTTATATCATCTTAAAAGCTTTTCTCTTCCAGGCATGTTTAGTTATTCTAAGGAATGCACAAGCTTCTCTTGTCTTGATACTTTTACCTGGACAGGTTGTTGAATCCATAACAAAAGGAAATCAAATGTGCTGCCTTCTTAGTCCTCACCACAGCCTTTGAAAGGAAAGCACATAAACAACATGTGAAACACATAACTGGTCTTGCTGAATTTTTTTTCAGTGGGAAATCCTGAATTCGTTTTTTTTCACAGACCCTTCACTCAAGGAGTTTTTCTTTGCCCTAAAATAATATTTGTTTTTCAATTAAAACTGAATATTTTAGCTGATATATAATTAAAACTGAACATGTTTGGGGCTGAATTATAAGTCTCTGTAGGATAAAGGATGTTCCAGTAATACTAACAAGGAAAGATGCAGAGTCACTGAGTATGAAAGTGCAAGTTAGAGCTATAGTGAAATCTGCTTTAGTTCCACTTCATTCTGTGCAACTGCAGCAATTTAGTGCACTTGACCTTTACCATGAGATTTAGAAAGGAAATGTTTGATATTCCACTCTATTTTCAAGAAGCCTGGGAGACAGATAAGTAATACTGCTGCCTTTTCCAGATTGTTCCCTGAATAATTTCCTTGATACATGGTCAGAATTCAGAGACCTTGATTTCTTGCTCAACAGTCTCTTAGGAAATGAGAACCTGCCACTGAACACACTGAATCTTGACATCACATCCCATAGACTCCTGTTTTCAAAGTCTTCTTAAAAGTCCTCCAACACTTATACTGAGAATCAGCACAAATTTATTTTTGAGAGGAAAATCTATGAAACTTGTTAAAATAGGTGGAAATCTGCCTACTCTGGAGATTAGCATTCTGTCTTTGTTTCCTCTCTAGTTTGTATGACTTGGGAATGAGCTCTAAATTTCACGTGACATCACCTCTTAGGAGTCCCCTTCATAAACACACCGCAGAGTCTGCAGCAAAGAAATGGATTTTTCTGCCCTGTTCAGTGATCAGCTCTGCTGGCTATATGCGAAGTAATCATAGTGTCATTTCCATCAGATATTCTAGTACCCAGGATTCTTTCAATAATGGATGAGAAAGACGTTGATTTAATTCTTGCCATGTTCATTTGACTCCAGAATTTCAATATAAATCCGTAGATATTTCTGTCTTTTTAAAAGACAGAATTAGAATTGTATTTCTAATTCCCATCAAAGCATTAAGCCCTCAGATTTCCAGGACCACCGCTATATTAGAACACTATAAAATATCTACACAACATCTACCCATAAACCATTGGATGAAGCTCCTATACTGGAAAGTGCACTAAGAGAGTGCTGCAAACCTGCACATACAATGTTTTAGGCAATGATTCACAACTTGAATGTGATGGTGGACACTGAGAGGAAAGGACTAGTTTTTGGGAAGGCACATTTTGAGGGTGGCATCCAGGTAAAAGGCTGAGTTGCAATCATGCAGTTTAGTATGCAATTTCAGAATCCAGTCTATGGTACTGGCCACTTTGCATGGTCTATTGGGTGCTGCTGTGGCTGGGTTTCTGGTAGTGGGGGGGCCTATGGGGGAGGCTTTTCTTTTAGAAGTTGCTGGAAGCCTCCCTCATATCTTGCAGAGCCAATGCCATCCAGCTCCTGGCTGGACCTGCCACTGGCCAAGGCCAGTCCAATCAGGAGAGATAGAGCTGCCTCTGTGATAACATATTTAAGAAAGGAAAAAAGATTGAGGAAGAAGAAGACAATCATGGCTGCCACAGAAGAGCCATGAGAAGTTGTAAGAGCAAATGCAGGCACCAAGGCCAGGGCTGAAGGAGAGGGAGGAGGTGTTTCAGGTGTCTCCTTGCAGCCCATGGTGATGACCATGATACTCAGGTTCCCAGGTTATTCCAAGTTGGAAGGGACCCATTGGAAGGGATCCATAGGATCACCTAGTCCAATTCCCAAGCAAGTGCCCATCCAGGGATCGGACCCACAAGCCCTGGAGCCATGGCTCTGTCCATCTGAGCCTACCACCACCTCCCTGGGCAGACCATTCCACTGAGAGATCACTGTTAAAAAGCTCTTCCTAACATCCAGTGTATACCTCCCCTGGCATAGCCAAAGGCCATATCCTCTTGTTCTGGTGCTGTCAGCCTGAGAGAAGAGATTCACATCCACTTGACTACAACTTCCCTTCAGGTAGTTGTAAACGGCAATCAGGTCTCCTCTGAGAGTCCTCCAGGCTGAACAAGCCCAGCTCCTGCAGTCACTCCCCACAGGGCTTATTCTCCAGTCCTTTCAACATCCTTCTTAAACTGGGGAGACCATATGTCCCCCTGCAGCCTATGGAAATATCACAGGGATGCAGATATCCAGCTGTTATCCGTGGAGAGGAGAGTCCACACTGGAGCAGAGCTTCTCCTGGTAAGATCTGTGCTTTGGGATGGGACCCACGCTGGAGCAGCCAGTGCTCAAGGACTGCACCCTGTGGAGTGACCCACCGGCAGCAGAGTTTGGAAGAGCTGCTGCCCCTGGGATTGGACTCATGCCGGAAAGGGTCATGAAAGACTTTGTCCCATGGGAGGGACCCCATGGAATGCAGGGGAATGGCCTCCTTCCCTGGGCAGTGGCAGAGAAACACCAGCTGCTGGTTTTCTCCTACTCCTGTCCCCCCGCTGCCTCCTGGAGGAAGGGAGAATGTGGTATTTGTTGTAAGAGATGGAGGGATGAGGGAGAAGGTTGACTTAAAGATGATACTTCTTATTTTAAATTCTGATCTTGTTAGAAATAAATTCTTTATATCCTCACCTTGGAGTTTGTTTTGCCTGTGACAGTAAAAGATTTTCTAATAGTCCACATTCCTGCCGTAGCAAAACCCTTCAGGGTTTTTTTTCCTTTTCCTCTCTCCCCTGTTTGTATGGGGGGGGAATGAAGTGAGAGAGCGGCTGTAGGTGAGTCTCTGGCATCCAGCCAGGGTCAAACCACCACATATGGTCAGTACTGATCTTTCCCACAGAACAACATCTCTCATCATTAATCAAGGCTTTCTCTATAACCGTTGCACTCACTTCCTGTTGAGTGATATTTACTGAGTAAATCACAAGTGCATTTTTTTTCTTTATTATATTGTGTCTTGTCTTCAATTCCTTGTTTGCTTTACTGATAAGTAAACCCATGAGGCAAAGTGAAACCAATTCTAACCCAGGCACTGGAGTTGCAGAATGGATTCTGTTGAACAATGCTAACTTTTGCATACACACACAGCTTTTCCGAAATGGTGTCTGAAGTGGAAATGATATTTCATGACACCAGGTGTCCTTGTCCCTCTCTCCTCATGCAAAGGAATTTTATGCGGTGTTCCGCACATATTATATTCTTGATGCATAAACTTGCCACAGATAACAGTGCTAGAGATGGCAGCAGGGACCAAGAGCTATGGCATTTTTTTGTGGAGAAATTCTATAAATTAAAAAGTGCCATGAAAATGCAAGGCATGAATACATTGCAGCCTCCTCAGCTTTCAGAGCTGTCAAAGGCCTCAGTAAGTGTAATTACATCAGTGACACGCTTTCTTCATGCCATTTTAATAGAACAGAAGGAAGATATAGTGTAAAGTGACTGATAAACTTTCTTGCTCCAGACTTTGTTCAGTCACTCACATGTGGAAAATAAATTACATACGGAAGTATTTTTGCTTGCTTTATGGTTAATTATCACAACGGTAAGTATTCTGGGCCATTATGTATCTGCTTCAATAACTGAAGAAATAAACACACTCTTGCCTCCAGAAATTAAAATCAACTTAGTACATGGCTATGGCCAATAAGCATTTACATTCACACTTGTCTGCCTGGGCTAATGCCAAAGGATTTGAGAAAAGAGTAAGTGGAGAGAAGAAATCAGATTGCAGAGGTGAGATTGCTGTTAAGTCTCTGCTTACTGGACCAAGACTTAAAAAGTCATCAGGTAACATGGTGAAGAACAAGTCCAACACAGCAAGGGTCACAGGATCCTTGTCTTTACTAAGTGAGGGGAGTGATGTGTTGAATTAGATACAGGGGAAGACAAGGCAATAATATTACACAGTCTGCTTGATTTAGCTGCTGCTCACTCACCCATCAAAGGTGTCTGAGGCTAGACTGCATTCTGTATGCTGGGCTACAGTAGCTTGTCATTCCATATAGATTTTTCTGGCTGCTGAGTATTTTTATCAACATCTCTAGAACAACAACAAAAAAGAGCAAAGTCAATAAGAGCGTGTGCAAGTTATAAACTTAAATCCTTCAGGTTAGCTGCAGTAGTTTCTATCCATTTTTTTTATATAATGACTGTGGAAGATGTCTGGGAGCAGCAGAAAGTGTTTTCAGAAAAGAGTGCTTTTATCTGGTTGACAGCCTTCTATTTATAGTTGGCAAATATTTCCATGGTTCGGGTTTATGAGCACACTGTAGGCTTTGGTATCATGACTTAAGCTTAAGCCAGTTATAGCCATGCAGCAGGTTGTATGGGAGGCTTTTTTTTGCTGGGAGAAGCAACAGAGGATGCAACACTTACAGTGATTTCAAAAATTCAGAGCTACTAGCCATGAAGTCCAATAATGAAGAAAAACTTGTGTAATGCCTTAAATTTTGTTTGTCAATAAATAGTAAACAATACAGAAGTAGGGAACACAAAAGCTGTGAGTCCCTTTGCTTCAATATATTCAATATAATTATGAGGAAACAGATCCCAAACAGAAAGTCAATAGTCTGCATCTCAAACTGTGAGTCCTTGCTGGCTGTAATAATTGACAAAGGGACATTTTTCACTAGACCAGGTTGCTTGGAGGTCTAGATTTGAACATCCAACCAGGCCTTGAACACTTCTAGAGATGAGGAAAACATACATGCTCCAAATTATCTGCCATCTCTCAACTTTCAAAGTTTAAGCTATTTTTTTTTCTATGACAGGATTATGATCAGAAAAAAAAAAAAGAAAAAAAAGTATGACTCCCTATAGAAGTGTGGTCACTTAGGATATTTAAGCAATCTTAAACTGTTTTCTCCAGAAAGCATCGCTGGAGTCAGGTGTTACCCCTTTTGAAATTTCTGCCTATGGCTTAATAATCACAGAATAACAGAATATACTGAGTTGCAAGGGAACCATAAGCATAACGAGTCCAGCCCCTAGCTCTGCACGTACCATGCATGAGGCACACCACATGCCTGAGAAGTGCCTCCACTTCTATCCTCTCATCTCAAAAACTGCTTAAATTTGATACTTTCGTAAGTCCATCAAAGATCCTTCCAAAGTAAAAAGCCTATACTCTTCTTAACTCCAGCATATTTTTCTCATTTTATTTGTTGTAGACACAAATTATGACAGTAACTCTTTTGTCCAGTGCTCTCTGTTTTCAGCTATAGACCTGAGGTCTCTTGCCATAACTCACTGGTTTGTTGGTAAATGGTTGATCCCAGAATGGGTCCTGTCCCATGTGTACTCCGTGGGCAGAAAACTGAGGCAACAGCAGAAATCTTCGCAGATTTTGACTTTGAACACAAGCTCCTGCAGGCAGAGCAGAGTAGCATCTCTTCAGTTTGTTCTTTCCATGTATAGGACTCTTAATTAATTAATAGTGTTTTTCAATGTGTCACGTAAAGAATTTAGAATTTTTTAACTGTCAAGTTGTTGTGATGTTTGAGGGTGAGACATTTCTGGCACAGAGTGCTTGGTCTCCCTGCCTCGTCCTCACTGTTCATTAGCAACAGAGGCCAAAATGTGTGCTGTGAAAGTAAATATTTCAAAGTTCAAAGCTCAGCAGCTGGTGAGTCACTCCCAGGCCAACGGGAATGTCAATAAGAAGAGATGCACTGTGAGAGGCCATTAGTTTCTGTAGAGAGATTCAGTGATTCATCATCAGGTCTTGCTGCATTTTAATTGCAAAGGTTAGGAAACTGTGTTTTGACCAAGGCATTAATAAGAAAAATAACACATTTTTGATGGCTGCAATGTCTTAGATGAAACTTTTGCTAAGATGTGTTTGTAGCCATTAGCCGTACATGTCTTTCATTTATTTTATTTGTATCTGGGCACTGGTATTTGGAAGATGAGTCTTATGCATTGGAAAGCCATGGAAACAGAACAGTGATCTCTGACCTAAAAAGATATTATTTCACTAACTATGTACAGGTGATGGGGAAGCACAAGCAGAAACGAAACAGAGATCACATGGAAAGCTCTGAAGAGGCAAGAATTTGAGAAGCATTCATGTGGGTCACAGAAGGGTAACCTGAGAGAAGGTCAGAGGGAATGAGTGGCATTACAGTGACAGAGCGAAGAGCAGGCTAACTTTATTTAGGTAAGAAAACAAATTTTGGGTTTTCACCAATAAGGGGTAAGCCCAGAGAATAGGACAGAGAAGTCAGTGAAAACAGAGGAGAAAGAACTGTATGTTGTTGGTTGAAAGAAAGGATTTTTTTACTATAATTCAGCTAGTAGAGCCAGATGGGGTTAAGATTATGCAAGACTTGCCCTCATTTCTGTTACCTGTAACTTTGCCAACCTTTAATTATCCTGGCTGATTTTTTCCTTGCTGGATGTGTGCCTAAAACTGAAGGGTGTGTGTCTCTTTCCGTTTTACTATTTCAGTAATTCTGAAAGCTGAGAACTGAAGGAATTTTTCCGTGTGAAACCGAAGGTATCATCTTTTCTTTTTTTTTTCTCAAGACCCTCTATGCACTGAGTAGATGAAAGTCCAGTTGTTGATAATAATAATAATGTTTGAGATGTGTCTTTTGCCTGAAATAATAATAATGTTTGAGATGTGTCTTTTGCCTGACTGTCAGAAAATATCAAAGTCTGTGACTCTTGGAAAATGTATAGAAGCAAAACCAAGACATAGGCACTCTTACTTCAGCATCTTGCTTCAGCATCTCACAGCACTCCCACAAACAGTGGTAGCACCTGTAGCTCCCATACACTGAGCAGGACCTTCTCTTCTTTATCACAGGACCCAAGGTATTTCAGAGCGTCAACAGCCACATGAGTTATGTGAAAGTTAATCCAAGTAAGTGTTAACATGCACAGTCCAGATAGACCTAGGGGAGAGAAGAGCTGTCCAAGTGCTAGGAGAGATAAACAGTTCTCTAGGTTTTATTGGCTGGTTGGCCAAGTCTCTGTTGGATTAAGGGAAACCTACATGTAGACATCTATATATAGGTACTTGAATTTGGAGTTCTACCCCATGCCTCCTAAATCTGGAGAAAAACGTGGTGACAGCAGAGAAAGACAGTTGAGAAAGAATGAGTGCTAAATTCAGAAATCCTATAATTTAAGTTCATGGTTGTTTTTTGTGCAGGCACCATGATGAAGGAGAAGAGATTCTGGCCAAAATTGACACTGGGGTGTTGCAAGCCAACAAAGCTGAGAGCAAAGTCCAAGAAATCCAGAATGACCTGGGGTAAGAGGGGTGTAAATGAGAGTCAGCTGGACTGAACAGAGGACAAAGAAGATTAAAACAGAGCCAGTAAGAGAGGATTTCTTTTCCTGGTTGCAGGAAACTATTTCCTTGTTAGAAGGATATGAGCAGCTTTTTTCTATGAGTGAAAAATAAGGCTGAAATGCTGCCTTATTTTCAATCCTGAAAGTGTGCCCTTGTATAAAATGTAGAATCAAATTCCAATTCCGTATCTATGTCATAACCTAATTTCTTTAGACAATGAGGGACAGATGGGAAGAAAATAACTTTTAGAATTGTTGTAGTTTTCATTTAAAAAAATACAGGAAACTACAATCAACAGCAAAATATCAAAAGCCTTGACAAAACCTCTTGTGCAATCTCCACAGCCACCCAATACATGGTGCTCCCAGCTGGCAATGATTTTGTGCAGGGGTCTTGTATGGCCAAAGTTTGGGTCAGAGGCTGGGAAACAACATAGCACTGAGCAGCTCATCCATCCGTCTCTTCATCATGTTTGCACTCAGAGTAAATCTTTGGCCCATCTCCATTTCTTTCAAAATCTTTTGAAAAGAAATCAATTATTTTCATTATATAGCTGTTTCAATGCAGCAATTACTTTACTGAATTACAGTAAATCTCACTTAGCATTTATTCAAGCTCTGTAGCGCTTACCCAAAATTTTACTTCAGATAGCTTTGCAGAATCCTTATATTGCGGTGTTTCAGACTGCCTGTGTTTCTTTCCAAATGTAAGAAAGTTACTGAGAAGTGCTTCAGCCTATGCTTTTAAGCTTGTGTTGTCATATAGATGGATTTTGTAATTAGCATTTCATAATGCCTGGGAGCCCTGGTCATAGATCAGGAGCCCTCTTGCCTTAGCAGCTGTACAAACACAGACACAATGAGCTCTCCATCCTTTTGGATAGCATCCCTTCCCCTTTAATAGGATGCAGTTTTGTTGAAGTCAGGTCAAATTCTGTTGTCAGCTATTCTGGTGTATATCTAAAGCCACTTTGTTGTTATTTCAACAAAAACACAGAGTACAGAGACAGGTTTCTTTCCTTCAGACAAAATGCCCTTCACCTGTGTAAAATTGCCTCCTACAGTAGAAACATATCACTGAGCTCTGCCACTTACTTAATCTGTCAGACACTGACAGTTAATACACTAAATGCCAGCAGTGCCAACTGGCAGCCTGGGCCTTGAGTGGATTAAACCAATTATTACTGTTCTCTGTCTATCTGCTTCGTGCTCTCCTTGACTTTCTAGGTCTTTCTGTTTTCACGTGTGATTTTATACAAATGCTACAGCGTTGTGTTCCCTCTGTGTACAGAGGCACAGGGATGCTCAGTGCTTCTGCACACATTGTTAGTGTTGTGTAAACTGGCTAGATAGAGGTCCTGATGCACAGGAGACATTTGGAAGATGGCCTGTATGTGGCTTTGTGCCTCCTTTCCTTTTTCAAAACCTGATCATGATCTTAGGTTGATTTTCTGGTTCTGAAGGCTGTACCACCCAGTGCTTTATCAGAGTGTCTATGCATGTGCAAGACACCCCAATATTTAAGACAACGTCTCTCAAGGAGACATATAGGCTCAGGAGACTATTCTTATTTGAATGCTCCTCTCTGGGTGTTCCCAGAGTCAAGCACAGGGGTGCTGCTGGATGGGTTTATGGAGAGGTTGTAATGGATGAGTGTAAAAAGAGGTTGATTGTTTTCTGTGAAGGCTTTAGCCCTTCTTTCCATCTATGATGTAGAAAAAGGGATGTTTCCTAGTGGGAGATTGGGGAGGGCCATGGTATGTGCACAATACTGCATGGCTTTAACCTCTCCTCCTCATGATCCATTCACTGTAGATGTTCAGTGAGCAGAAAAATCTTTCCAGTCACATTTCTAGATGGTTTAAATATTTTAGTATCTGAACAAACCAAAGCTGACAGAATTGTTCTGAAGACTGAAAAATTGTCATTTTTTTTGTGGTGAATTCCATTGAATGGTACTGGGGCCCTGTTCCTTTCACCTAAAAAAGGAACAATAATGATGCCAGAAGTGTCCTTTGGTTTTACTGGATGGATGAATGTTTTTGCACTGGATTGTGCATAACCAGTTTACAGAAAATAGGATCCATTACTCCACTGTATCTTCATTTCCTGTCTTCAAGGCATGTATTCTGTAAGTGTTCAGTTACACAACCTGTAGAATATTGAATATAGGACCAGAATATGGAACTAGAATATTAATGTATTTATCAGTGCTACACAGATCTGATGTCTTTCAGCCTTCAGTAAATAGATCCAGTCATATTTGTTGATATATTTACCTGGGAACACAGAGAAAGTTCCAGCTCTGCAACATGATGGACTTCTAGAGCTTCCTTGGTACTGGCAAATGGAATAGTTTAGCATTGATGAATCCTTGTGATTTAATATGAGCTGTGCTAGGTCTTCCAGAAGCAGTAGCAAAACTGCTTTCCTGAAAAACAAGAACATGCGTGAATATTCCACCTACACGTGTGCTATGTCTCTTTGCCATGCAAATAGAAAACTGAGGGTTCATACCATGCACAAATCTCACAGCAGCATGAGAGCTAGTCTCTTCTCTGAGGCTACCAGCACCAGAACAGGAGGACATGGCCTTAGGCTACACCAGGACAGATTTAGGCTGGATGTTAGGAAGAACTTTTTCACAGAGAGAGTGATCTCTCATTGGAACGGTCTGCCCAGGGAGGTGGTGGAGTCAACATCCCTGGAGGTGTTTAAGAAAAGACTGGATGAGGAACTCAATGACATGGTCTAGACGATGGGAGGCTCAGATGGTTGGAGCATGACGCCCATGGTTCCACGCTTGTGGGTGCAATCCCTGGGTGGGCCCTTGCTTGGGAGTTGGACTAGAAGATCCCTGTGGGTCCCTTCAAATTCGGAATAACCTGTGAACTACTATTTGACACTTTTTAAAATGTTTTTTTTCCATATCCAAATGATTTTGTCAAGTGTTATCCAGTGGTCAGATCAAGTATTGGAGGCTTGCTTTAGAACTGGTTCTAAGTGCCGTCAACACTACAGCATGACCTCAGGTTATGTCTTCATCCTTTTCCTAGATAAAGGAGTGTAACATATTCTGCACTGATGCAATAAGCCCTGTTGTGATTTTATATCTTTCATATACATGGTAGCATATTGGGTGAGGATCTACTTGATTCATGATTTCTCATCAAACATTAATACTTCTCAAGAGAACATCCTACTAGAACTCATAGGTAACAGGTTTGGCTAGGTTAGGCTTGGCTGACTGGGGAGGTCCCAAAAGATTGGAAGTTGACCAATGTGATACCTATCCATAAGAAGGGCAGGAAAGAGGACCCAGGAAATTATAGACCTGTCAGCCTGACCTCGGTGCCAGGCAAAATTATGGAGCAAAGGGTAAGGAGATCAAACCTAGTCAGCATGGCTTCAGGAAAGGAAGGTCCTGCCTGACCAATCTAATTTCCTTCTATGATCAGGTGACCCGCCTGGTTGATGAGGGAAG
>WEKX01011187.1:97614-120710 GCA_013390025.1 Pitta sordida
TTGTTCAGTCTGGAGAAGAGGCGGCTGAGGGGAGACCTTATCGCTCTCTACAACTCCCTGAAAGGGAGTTGTAGCCAGCTGGGTTTCGGTCTCTTCTCTCTGGCTACAAGTGATAGAACGAGAGGACACAGTCTTAAATAGCATCAGGGGAGATTTCGACTGGACATCAGAAGGAACTTTTTCACAGAGAGGGTGATCTCTCAGTGGAATGGGCTGCCCAAGGAGGTGGTGGAGTCACCATCCCTAGAGGTCTTTAAGAAAAGGTTGCATGATGTACTTGGTGACATGACCAATATATTAGGGTAGTGTGTTATTGGTAGGATGGTGTATTGGTAGCAGGATGGCAACAGGTGAGGTAACAGGTTAGGCTAGATTAGGTCGTAGGTGATAGGTTGGACTTGATGACCTCTATGGTCTTTTCCAACCTTACTGATTCTGTGATTCTGTGATTCTGTGTCTGGATTGCACATAAACTTCAGAACAAAGAGAAGTCAGTGAAGGAAACTGAGGGGGTGTTAAAGTTTTGGTACTGACCTTCTCACCCGTAGCTTAATGACTCTGACAGCAATTTGCAGCTGTTCGTCAGCATTTAAAGGTGAGACTTCAGTGCAGAGCATCTGAAGGATTTCTTACAGGTACAGCAATTGGAGCATAATTAGAATAATCTACAGAGGAAGTATATACTGTTTTCTCCCTGGGAACAGGGAGATCTCTCCTCCCCATGCTACAGCTTAGCTGCATCCATCAGTGCCTGGACCAGGCTTCACATTGTTATCTCTTTCCTGTTTCTGACTAATTGTTCAAGGCCTCGGCTGTGCAGAGCAATCTGGGGGGAAAAAAACAAACGTAAGTGAACAAACATAAGTGTTGCAGTTTAACCCTGGCTGGATGCCAGAGATTCACCCACAGCCACTCTCTCACTTCATCCTGCTCCCCCCGCACAAACAGGGGAGAGAGGAAAAAAAAAAAAAAAGAAAGGTTTCGCTGCAGCAAGAATGAGGACTATTAGAAAATCTTTTACTGTCACAGGCAAAACAAAACCCCAAAGTAGGGATTTAAAGAATTTATTTCTAACAAGACCAGAGCTTAAGTGAGAAGTATCATCTTAAAGGCAACCTTCTTCCCCACCCTCTCTCTCTTACAACAGATAACACATTCCCGCTTTCCTCCATGAGGCAAGGCGGGGACAGGAGTAGGGGAAAAAAACAGGCAGTTGGTGTTTCTCTGCCACTGCTCAGGGGAGGAGGCCATTCCCCTGCAGTCCATGGGGTCCCTCCACGGGAGAAGGTCTTTCACGACCCTCTCCAGTGTGAGTCCATCCCAGGGGCAGCAACTCTTCCAAACACTGCTGCCCATGGCTCACTCCATAGGGTGCAGTCCTTCAGTACAGACTGGCATATCTCAACCACTCCCATTGCCAGGTGCTGAGCTTTCCCTTTGATCTATCTCTATGGGCAAGAGGCAGCATGTTTTCCACCTCTGCCAGATTTAGGCCTCATTAAATCATTTGAGTTCCATGTTTCCTGTAAACATATACTATATGAGTTTTTAAAGGAAATCCCATCAACAGTTTTAGCTGCTAAAACTGGAAGATCTCTTGTATCTCACCAAATACAGCCTCCTAAAGCTTAATTTTTCTCCTCTGAGGGTAGATTTTCACCCTGATCCCCTTCTCATGTGGGTCATCATGTCGGAGGATAATATCTCGTTTGTCTTATGTATTGCTTTCTTCTTCATAATGGATGATGTGTCTTTGTTAGTAGTCCAAAACCTTCATCTTCAAGCTGATAAGGTTTCCATACTTCCAGCTGTGGAAGGCCAGAGATATTCCTTGCAGGACTTTCTCTACCTATGCTATGGATGCTGCTTTGTTNACCAGAGATATTCCTGGTATTGGCCAAGAGAGTAAAAATCACCCTTTGTTTTCATTCACACTACAAGCACTTGCCTGCTTGAGGGTATTTTTGATCCTGCAAGATTCTGTTGACGACATTTGCTAAATCTCTTTGAATACTCACCAATAAGAGCAGCTCACTCAGCTAAAAGAGTAGCTTGGGGATGTTGTTGGGTGCCTTTTGATGATTAAATGGTTTTCAGTGGAAAATCATCCTTTTAAATAAAGCTTTTCCTCACCTCAGGTATCAGGCAAAAGCTTTTTTGGAATATATTTTGGGGCAGCCTGGAACAGATTCCTCTTGCCCTTACTAATTTTCACTTAAAAAATAGTCACAGGTTTTCATTTTCCCTTCTCTTCACCTTCCCTTCACCTTCCCTTCATTTAAACTGGGCGAGCTACATTTCTTGGTGCTTCTTCCTCATTTAAACCCTTGCAGGACTTTCCCTACCTATGCTATGGATGCTGCTTTGTTTCAAGCTTTTTTAAAACTTCACTACTCCAATTTCCATGAGTATGAGGAAAACACTGATGTGGCAGACATCATTAGCAAGATTAGATCAAAACTATCCTTTCATAAGGGGATGTTACAGACAGAAATATTCAGCTCCCTGTATTCCTTACCACAGGTACCACTTGAACATCACAAGGGGAAGTTATATAAGATGATTTTTTTCTCCAACATGTTGCTTTTTCAAATATATAGCTCTGCTAGGCATTCTAAACAACATGCAGAGAACACTATTGATTAGCATGTAATTAATTTTACAACCAGAACCTGGACTATGGGTATGCTGTTGGTGAGTTTGGAGATGCTAATGACAGCTGTGAGCAGAATTAAGATGAAGATGGACTATGCTTAAACATCAGCTCTCAGAAGCAGAACAGTTCAGGTGTACAGCTGGATATATGTGGGAGCCTGTACTCAATAGACACAGGGTGGTAACCTGATTAAAATCTCTGTGTCGATCTGGAGTAGCTCCCCTGAATTTAATGTACATAGAATCATGGAATCATTTAGGTCAGAAAGGGCCTTTATGATTGAGTCCAAATGTTGACCCAGCACTGTCACGTCCAATACTAAACCATGACCCTAAGCACCACATCCACACATCTTTTAAAACCTTTCAAAGGTTGTCAATTCCACCATTTTCTTGGACAGCTTGTTCCAGTAATTGACAGACCTTTTGGTGAAGAAGTTTTCCCTAATATCGAATCTAAAACTCCCCTGGTGCAATATGAAGCCATTTCTCCTTGCCCTATTGATTGTTACCTGGGAGAAGAGGTCAACCCCTCCCTGGCTACAGAATCCTTTCAGGCAGTTGTAGAGAGCAAGAAAGTCCCCTCTGAGCCTCTTTTCTCCAGGTTAAACACCCTCAGCTCCCTCAGCTACTCCTCATCAGCTTCAGACCCTTCCCCAGCAATGTTACCCTTCTTTGGTGCCAGGAGCTCTTTCCTAATCCTGCCATCTTCTCTCCCCTTATCCTCCTTGTGCTTGGTTCTTCACCTAACCAGATTAGCTGCACTGCCTTCACTTCTGCTTTGAAATTTTCTGTAACATAGAAAACTATAATGCTGGAGGATGTAGGACTAGTAAAGAATGTTACCCAGGCAGGGGAATACGGCTGTATCAAAGAAAGAGAGTGGACCTGAGAAAACAGGAGTCCATTTATTCTTCCGTCAGCTCCAACTCTCCTCTCAAAAGCTACACACGGATCAAGGAGGATAACAAGGAAGAAGAAGCTGAAAAAAGGAAGCAACAGTCCAAGAAAGTAATAACTTTTGCTTTTTCCAAGATGGCGACTCTGACTAAATTATTTCAGGTTTATCTACAGTGGAAAGGATGGTGGTCTTTAAGATTTGCTCAAAGTTGACAACTGTATTTTGTGATCTTTTGCATTATTTTTTTTGTGATTTTGTGTTTCTGAGATGGGGATGACAAGCCCTAGATGTGGTGATGCTCTGCTGCAGGGCAGTTGCCGGAGGTCAGCTGTCACAGCAGCGGGAATTTATGCTGAGGAGCAGCAGTCCTTCCTGCTACCTAGCCTCTAAGAGAAAAACCAAGAAAGGTGATAATTAGGTCTATTTAGGAGGTCTGAGTGAATGTCGTGTATCTTTTACACAGGCCACTGGGAAGTTTTTATTAGAAACAGATTCAATTCATGATGAATCTGAGCCATGTTTAGACCATGACCTCACTTATTCATTAATTTCTACCTCAATCGGATGAACTAGAATGAAGTAAATGATCCATGTGCTTCTTCTTCACATCACTTGTTTATATCTGGCATTATCTTTTTCCATTAAAAGTATCAGCTTACAAACAAAAATTACTAAACTGAGAGAGAAACCCCATCTGTAAATGTGAGTTGTGTGGGGACATAGTACATTGCTTTCTTCAGAAGCATTTCTTTCCCTTTAGGGTGTAATCATACAGGAAGTTTGACAAGAAAAACAGCAAAGCAAATTCTTATTGATTTATACCACTGTGTAAAGGCATAACAACAAAGCAAGAAGATATCCCTGAAGTGCCTTTTAAAGGATGTGCACTGCATATCAAATGAATTTTAAAGTAAATATGTGGAAAAATAATTAATTCAAAGTTTGTTTGTGATATCTGAAACTGAAATACATAAAGGAAGAAAAAGTGGAAGAAAAAAAGGTTAGGCAGGCATTGCAGTATAAAAGCTTATCACTGTGGAGAAAAGGAAGAAGTCAGAAAAAAACCCCAGAATTTTATTGTGGTTCATGAATTTACAGAGGTTTATATTCTCAAATCTCAACTGTTAAAATTAATGACTTCTTTAAAAGTTCAAATTTATACTGGAAGATTTCAGATACTTACCTGAAACCACTGCACATGTCTGTTCAGCAAACATTTTTTTCTATAGAGATACAGACTCTTCTTCAGAGTAATTTATCTGACCCTGAGGTCCGTCCCCATCCAGTAGATCCTGGCTATCCACACTGCCTGCATAGGCTCTTTAGAGAGAGGATGGATACATGTTTTTCTATGTATTGAATACAGCCTGGTTCTCAGTATTATTCTGGATTATGGTTTTTCAGTTCACATAGTAATCTGAGATAAAAGGACATTGGCTGTGAACTGAAAATACTCACCTGAAAAGAAGGTGAAGTTTGTTCATTTCAAGCTTTGATATGAAAGCTATTAAAATAGCATGGATACTTATTGTTGGATTCTTAAGATCACACTCTTTTAATGCATCTGGAGCCATTGGAGCAATTTATAAAGAAAAAAAAGTAATTTGATAATGTGATTGGCAGTCTTTCAAACGGAACATTTAGCTGGACTCATCGTAATAACAGGTGAATTAGAGAAGTAGTGATTAAGAACCTCTGTGTTCTTTCAACTCTGCAGATGTCTGTGCATCAAGAACCAACATTTGCATGGTGCGTTGCAGAGGAGTGTGACAGGACCTGGACATAGCACCAGTGATGAGCGGCATAATCCCAATATAGTATTGCCAGTAGGTCCTTTGAAGAGCTGGATCCCTACTCTGGCAGCATCCTGATTATCATGTCAGAGCAAGAGATGGATGTTATCATTTGAAGGAAAGCTGGGAGCAACACTGTGTTTCACTTAATCCCTTGCGGTTTAGTCTGGTGGAAGGGTGGCAGAAATTGGTTTTGTTTTAAGATACTAATGAGACAGCTAAATGGGATGGAGCATAAATAATAAGTCTGCTTAAAGGAGATTGTTTCTGGTGTGTAGAGGATTAAATGATCAAAGGCAGCTCACTGAGAGCAATGTGCTCAGCTTAGCTATACCCAATGAGTGTGCAAAAGGAAATCTGTGGTAGATAAAGAGAAGAAATGAGATGGATAAGGAGAGGATTTTACCAGTGTGCACAGCAAAAGTATTGGAAATATAATTTGAGAAGGTTTAGTTAATGAAAGAACATATAGAAAAAGAATTTCGATCCTGGCTAAAACTAAAAGGCAACAACCCTAAGTAACAACCATGTGAGTGCAGTTCTGTGTTAAAGACAGGATGGAAAGAATGATCTTATTAACATAAGATCACAAGTTCAGCTGGGATCATTAAAAAAAAATGAATGATTATCCGCCTTGTGGAATAAAACCTCAGTAAAACATGCTTCTTAACACCATGTCCAGCTTTTCTGTTGCACAGCTGAGAAGCTGATTTCATTCACACTTACACAAGGCAGGCACATGTAAAAACTAGCCAATAAACACCATATCAAATGGAGAGTAGCACAAGTTGCTCTTAATGATAGAACAATATTTTCACCTTCCTCAGATGTAAGTCAGTTAGTACAGAAACCTATTTCTGTTAACAGCATATGGATGCTTGAAATAAATCACAAAGGTGGAAGGACCAGCTCTGGAAAGCCAGTAAACAGAGGGACTTCACTAAGTAAACTTTGTTAACTGCTTGCTTTGATGGGGAACTCAGCAAATCTTTGCTCGACTGCTTTCCTCTGGAAATACCAAGTCTGCAGACTGAGTTTTGGGAAGTAAATTCCTCATATACTCACTACTCTTTTCTTGAGTGTGTTTAGAAGTGCCTCAATTTTGTATATCCTGATTTATTTATATGTAAATAAACAGTCGCTTATGGTGTTCATCCACCTGTATCTCTCAGTCTGGTAGCAAGGCTTTGAGCACCCCTCAGAAATTTGGCTGGGAGCAGGACACAGAAAGATGTTATGAAAACATTTAATCCAGCAGATCAGTAATTAGAGCACTCATGGAAGTTTGGGAGATTTAACTCCTTCTTTTACCTAAAGGAAACACAGAACTAGAACTTCAAATCTGAGGCAAAGACCTTAAGCATATTCACATGACCATTAAGGATGTAAACAAAACCACGGTGGAGTAGTTCTCCTCCTCTAGTTTACTGAAGCAGTTTCACTTTGATTGATAAATCCTTTAAGTTAAGCGAGAGAGAATTAAGTGTGATTATTTCCCTTTAGTGGTAATTCTCAATTTAGCACAAAGAAAGGAAAACCTTCCCATAATTTATTTTCACTGAGCACCTAAGTGAGAAAACATAAATTAATGAAATGTTGGAGGAAGGCAGTGGGAAGTTCTTTGTAGTCATTGAGTTTACATAATGTTTTTTAGACTCTCAATCCCTAGAGAGTCAAACTTCATTGTGAGGTGTACACTAGTTCTAAAACTTCTGTTAGTATTTCATAGAAAAAAGCCCTTTGGGATGATTGAGGCAAGGAGGTGTAGATTAACATTATTGTAGATTAGGAGATGTAGACTAACAAGCAGGACAAGAGAACTATCTTGAGAGTCTATTCATTGAATTTTTGAGTGGAAGACATCACTGTGACTGCTGTAACTATGCTTTGTCAGGTGCCTGGATACAGAAAATAAAATTTGGAGTGCTTATGTTTCCCTTATGCTTTCCCCATGAAATCCTCTTCAGCAACACTGGAAGAGAAGTCCTCCCTGGGTCAAATATGATCTAGGGCCCCAGCTGCTCTGATTCTTCAAAGCAAAAAGCTGTACGTAGCATATTCAGTGAGTAAATGCCTGGAGCAACTACTGAGTTTGGGGGCACATTGTAGATAAAACAGGAGTGAAAGAAGGATTTTGCAGCTCCTGATTTTGAGGGCTGTCAGGCTGAAATCCTGTTTACTTATAGCAGAGCATATTGCTGGCAGTTATATGTGTCTTACATCCAACAAAATGCAGGAATGTGTAGGTAGTTGGAAGAAAACACATGGGTCCATTCAGTCCAACCCAGGACTCTGTGAACACCAGGAATGATCGAATCAATGCTTCCTATTGATGAATCGGCAGAAGGTTTGTTTCACAGATGTAGTTGCTCCCATACATGTGTGTGTAAATACATGTGGATGCATCTGCAATACAGAGGTAACCAATGCCTGAAGACTTAGTGTGTAAAAAGGGAATCAGAGATGGTTTTGGTATCTTGAGCTCCTGCAGGAAGAAGGAATTAGATCTTGGAAAATACAAATGAATGAGCTTGACAACAGCTTCTAGGTAATTATGTCTGGGTAGACAAACCTGAGCCATTAAAGAGAGGATCACAGATCAGCATCTCTGATCTACAGACTTGAAGTCTCTAGTTCCTATCAATATGTGCTAATTGGCACCCTAAGGAATCAAATTAAAGAGGGAGGAGGTTTATTCTGTCATTCCTGGAAAAAGTTTCTGCAGAATAAGACTAGACCATGCCGTCAGATTAGGCTGATTGAGGCGGGTTTACAATGCCTGTGTTGTACTTGTTTCGAAGTGTTACAAGGTGAGTCCCCAGGGATTTAGCATATTACAGTTTGCCCTGCACTAAATTCACTTCAATCTGTTTCAAGGGATTATTGATCCAAATGTTGAAGTCATTAGCCTCAGCATTTAACTGAGGATATGAAGAAATGAACTGAAGTTAACATCACCAGGTCAAAGACGTGTGTGAGACCGAAACCAGTTCTGGAGTTCTCATGAGCTGATCCAAAAAAAGATAATATCTCTGCACTGAGTCCTCGGTTGCCACATATCACACTATTTCTATATGCAGTCATATCTCCATGGTATCTGCTCTGAATATTTTTTTTTTTAACCAAGTCAGTAGAAAACTAATGGGAAACCAGTAAGGTGACAATTTTTAAGGAGAATCTATTTTAAAGAGAAGCTAGAAATTCTTATAACACAAAGGCTAACAGGACATAATTGGATATAATTTACCTTGTACTATGGACTTCAGGCTAAAAACCAGTCATATGCAATTGCTCATGGAGATATATTTTGAAGTAACGAGTAGCAATGTGTCCTGCAGCACCTGCAGTACTTGGATACAAGAATATGGTTTAGGGTTCAGAAAATCCAATTCGACCAAGAGAAGCAGAGGCCCAGCCCCATTCATTTGAAACCATGGGGTAGGATTGAAATGTCAGAATTAATGATTGAAAGATGTGAATAATCGGCTCTGTGAACTGGGACTCATCCAGAGGCCTTAATATTTGGAGATTCTCTTAAGCCCTACAGCATGGGATTTAACATCCTTTCATAATATTTTTACTGGGTGAATTATTATAATTAAAAGTTTTAATCATCAATAAAAATATGTGTGGATGCTCCTGATATCTATGTAGATGTTCTATCCTGTTTGGAATTCTGCTATTTTTTGGCCTCATCCCCATCCTATAGCAATTAATTAGAGTTTAATCACATGATGAGTTAGAAATGACATTCCTTTGATCTGCCTTTCGTTCCTCACCTCTTAATTTCTTTGAACAACTGTCTGGACTTATGAGAAAGGAAGAACCATCTCCAGAGCATTCATTATCCTATATTCTTTTACCACATCCCGTTTTAGCCATCTGCTTTCTGAAATACATAATTGCAACCCTTCTGAGGTTAGAATTTACAGTGGTCTGCAATGTCCTTTATAAAAAATGGATCACTCAGAATCTTCTTCCCATGAACGGCAGCTCTTGGTATGCTACATTCAGCAAGGAGCTACTGCATGTATTTGGATGCTACTTTACTTGAATTTTCATGTTTCTCACTCATCTAGGTTGGTTAATTGGAAAGGATATAGGCATGCTGACTGAGAGCAACACTGAGGGTGAGATTTTTCTCTGATTCAGATGTTGCCTCTCATTGCCTGGTTCATGTTGCAATATTTTTATACCTCAGGCCTCTCCAAGAGCTAAAATGTGTGTCTTGGTTATTTGTCTATGTGTGTAGTGATCTTCACTAACACAGACCTCATTTCCATAGCAGAACCCCGCCAAAATCAACCGAAAACCCCAAATCTTAAACAGATCAAATAGTTTAACTGTTTCCCTCCTTCCTGGCCCTGTTCCCATATGACTGAGGAAAACTTAAGTAAACCCAGAAGTTACTTTTAAAGCAAGTGTAAGATCCATCACCTTCTTCACACACACACTTGGAAGTGTTCAAGGCCAGGTTGGATGTGGCTTGGAGTAACCTAGACTAGTGGAAGGTGTCCCTGCCCATGGCATGGGGCTTGGAACAAGATGATCTTTAAGGTCCCTTTAAACGTAAACCATTGTATGATTTAAGTTCTAATATGAAGGGGAAGGTTTGAAACTATGTAGGTGTATTCCCAATAAAAATATGCTGTTCTGCGCTGGAGTTGTGAGCTTTCATCAGCTAATTTGGGACTGTTAATGGAATTACTGTGGCCCTGCAGCTGTGGGATACAGAGCATCAGTGATGTACGTACTTTGCTATGGAAGCAGACATTGTTGGTCTGGGCTGTGCCTGCTAAGGGATCAAAAAGGTGACAAGGAGACATACATGACTGCTCTCTTAGAGAGGGAGAGCTTTTCCATGCTCTTCCCAGTTCTCATGTTAGATGAAGAGCCATGCTTCAGCCCTCAATTATGGAGCTATGAAGAATGTGATGTGCAGATACGCTAAGACAATTGGGAGTCTGAGACCATGCTTAATGAAATTAGTGTAGAGGTAACTGCCTATAAATATACTTGGAAGAAAAGAAAGGTAACACCACAGAGGGAACAGAGGTATTTAAGCTAAATAACAGACTTTAGGAAATAATTGTTGAAGTTTAGAAGGACTTTTTTTTAACCAGTGAAAGTCCACACGGTTGACCCCATATGAAACAACCCAGATGAAGGTAGTAAGGAAAAAATTAAATCCTGTAGGGAGATAAAAATTGACAGATTCGTCTTCTCTGTCCTTCTGCTCATAAAAAAATAAAGTAAAACCAATCTGCTTCTATGTGACTGAAACTTGAAAAGCTAGGACAGGGATAATGAGGAGGGGACAGAAAAGCTTGGAAGCTGTTTAAGGAGTGAAAATAGAAAGAAGAGCTAAAGGTTAAAAAAACCCCAAAATTCAAAATGTGTTTCTTTGGAAATACAACCTGCCCTTGCAGCAGGGAGCAGAAAGGAGAAGCTCAGCACCCGAGATCAGAAAATGAAGGAGAAACTTAAATGGCAAGTCCTTACATGTGGCATTTGCATGGTTCTATGCTAAGATGGCAAGAGGAAAAGTCACACTGCCAAGGAGCAGAGCAGCTGATACCATCGGTGTTTGCACATCACCTCATTAACACCAGCAGGTTTTTCCCAGGTGCTGTCTTGTTTCAGAGCTGGAGAGAAGGGCTGGACACAGCCTTGTCCCATGGTACTATTTTTATCCATAAACAGAAGATTTCTGAATTAGAAAGGACATCAGCTGGCAAAAATTAGCACATCCCTGTGATTTCAGGAAAGACTCACAGAAGCCCTCCAGATTCAGGTGCAACAAGCAGCCCTTATGTTTGCTTTATTCCTCCAAACAGCTGCATAGAGGTAAAAATGCACAAAATATTATGAAAGACACCAAAAGCCCACTGGGGGTTTTTTTGTTGTTTTTTATTGTTTTGGGGTTTTTTTTCCCAGAGGAATTAATCGCTTATAACTTCAGATGTTAGAGTCTCAGTTTCTCAAACATCAAGTCTGGAATATAAGGAGAAAACAGAATACGTAGTTCTAGTTCCAGATAAAAAGAAGAAGGAAAAAACCTCCAACCAACTAGAATGCCATTTTTCCAGGTCTAACTCAGGCTGACAGTCACATGGTAAGTAATATGTTATACCAGAATCTCATTATTGCAAAATGTAGTTACCTCAAATAAAATTTTATTCAGCTACTGTGCCCATCATTCTGCTTCTTTTTCAGAAGAAGCAAGACAAAAACAATCTTCAGTACTGTACATATAAACTAAATGCTTTGACATGAGCCAGGACCTACAGCAAGACGAGCTCACCTAATGTTGTCAGTGATGCTGTGGGTGTAGATGAATATGTATGCACATGTTTGGGATCTGAGTCCTTCCCACCACTTAACATAATCTAGATTGTGGTGAAGCTTCTCGTACAAACACTCTGCCTCTGGAGGCACCTATCTTTATTTTTAAGAGACGTCACCCAGAAGAGCAAGCTTGCTGAAACTGGTAAGTTATTTGAACCAGGAAAGGATGAACAGATTTCGAAAGAAAGGAGAAGTTATTTTGCATTAGAATATTATAAAGGGATAAAGTAAGGGTTGGAAATAGATGTTGCAGATCAATATTGTTCTCTGTGCAAGGAGACATCTCAAATCTCCTAGCTGTCTGTTAGTCTTGACATTAGCTCATTATTGTGCAAAATTTTGGTTCTCGTCTTCCTGTAATTGAAATGCATTGAAGACTCCTGTTTGAATGAGGTGTCAAGGTCAGCTGTCAAAAACTGACATAAAGAAGGTAAAATGCCAGATAATCTGTAAGTTCATTAATGTATTGTATTCTCCATAATGACAGCATTCTGTTCTTGCCATCATCTTGTTTTAGTTATCTCGTTGAGACAAAGGTAACATTTTAAGATATTTACTGATAAATAAGGGCAATCAGTATTCTATGGAACTTCCAAAATTATTTATTTTGAACTACACGTGGAAATTGGGATGCTAGTCTATGAATCTTCCTTGAGGATCTTGGCATATTAGTATCCATAATGAGGCATACTGAAATAAAACTTGTTGAAACAAATAATTCAAACAAAATGAAAAGAGTCATCTGTTTGTTTATTTGCCGATCTCTTGCTTGACTTTCCAGCTCAGTGGCTTGTGTAAAGTTGGCCTGTAAGTTATGGGCTTGTACACATTAGTTGTATTATGCTAATCATAGAAAATGGAATTAGACTTTCTAATATGAGACTATTCTGACTTGTTTTGTTGGTTTGGGTTTTTTTTCTCTTCCTGTGTAGAATCTCTCTATGTCTGCTGCTTCTGAAGGAGCAGGAGTTATTTCAGACAGGAGCTGGGAAAGTATTGCTGTAGGGGTAGATTGTTGTAGTGACACTGCTCTTAAGATGTGATGCAGTCTTCTTCACTTGGGACTGATTTACTTTGGGTCAGTTTCTAGATTCAGCTGCTCAGGCGAGTTTTACTGTTAAATACAGAAATGTGGTTTTCTTTTAAAAATGAGAAAACAATAAAAATGAGAGAAAGTAAAGATTGAGAGCAAGCTGGAAATACAAGATCCATTATGAATTTACTGCTGAGCTCCAACCGTCTGGGAAGGGATGGTCAGCAGGAAAGGAGGAGTCTATTTGGAAAGCAATGAGCAATAAAGGATATTGTACATTTCCTGCAGGATGTAACTCCAATGCATGATCCAGCTGCAGAAACTTTTGGTAATAGCATTGCAGAGTGCATAAAATGAAATTATATTTGCTGTTAACCAATTCTTTTCTTGTTGGACATGACGGAGGATGGCTGAAGGAAAGGAAATCCTCTGAGCAGAGTATTGGCTTTAAACATGCTGAAGAGAACTACTAACAAGCTAAGGGAAGAAAAGAGATACAGGCATGGGTGTCTGTGGAAGTGTGGGTTGTTTGTTTTGGTGGTTGGGTTTGTTGGGGGTTTTTTTGGCTCATTTTAATTTGTTGGAGTGACACTGGGACAAGGATGGCAGAATAATTTTCAGAAGGAACAGAAGTTGTGGGGAGTACTTGGATGATTGTACAGCCCGGTTGTGTCAGTAATGCTCATAAAGTGACAGGGCAGAAGCATGTGTGGCATTAAATTAATTAAACATTAAAATGTTTTAATTGTGGAGCAGAGTCTTACAAGAGGAAGATGACCAGCTCTGCTCCAAAGGAAAATGTGCTTACCTTCCCCTGGAGCAGAATGACTAAATTTTACATCCTGTTTGAATCCTCTGAAGTCTTGACCCCTGTGGAAGTTTTTCATGCCCTTTATCTGACTTGGCTGGAGTGTAGTGTTTCACTCATTCTCGGTGACTTCCTTACTGTTGTGAATTCAGGTAACTTTTTCCAGAGACCCTTCAATGTACATAGTTTTTTCTTGGACTTGGTACACACCCTTCTAATCAAATGCAAGGTCAGGCAGAACTGGCTGGAGTGTTTGCAGAGGTTTAAATGCAGTGAAATGTAGTGTGTGAAAGTAGAGCCTTCAAAGGATGTTTGAACTGATGAATGATTTGAATGTTTAGTGATGTTACACTTCATCGAAATTACCAGGGATGAAGGTGCATGGTAAGAGCTAGTGAAGGAAGGTAGAAGGTTGTGGGTTTCCTCCTGGGTGTTTGAGATGTCTATCAGTGAGCCAGGATGCTCTAGCAGTTCTAATCTTGCCTTGCTCCTTTTAACTCTCCTCTGGAGATCAGACCTTCCTTCATAAGGTATTCTTCAGCCCTGCCATCTCTCCTACTGGTATTTATTTACAGATTCATTAAGTAGTATTTTCCATAGTTAGTTTAATTAGGGACTCCTCAGCTCTGATAAAAGATTGTATTAAAGCTTATATAATCCCTGCCTGGCTTATTTGTTTGCAGACTAATTCTCCAGTCATGTTAATTTAATAAGACATCTTTTAATATTCCACTCCACCTGTGTTCCTGTGATTCTAGTAGAAAGCTTTGCTGTGAAACTCAGCCAACTTGTAGGGAAAGGAACTGCTTCAAGCCCCCAATTTTTGTGCTTATTTCAGACCTTCTGCAATTTCCTAATAAATCTGAAATCAGTAGAATGGACCCCAAAATTGGAAAGGTCTAGGTGCCTCCTAGAGGTGGGGTCTAAGCTAAGCACTTGATTATTTTCTTTATTACTTATTTTTACTGAAGGTGTGAACTCGATTAGATTTATGAGAATAAATTCTGACACCTGAAGACCATTTATTGACTCTGGTAGTGGGCGATACCATAACCTGTCAGGCCCCTAACTTAGATGTCTGTGTGAGTTATTCACACACAGCTGGATGTGTCACAAGACCTGTTGGCTCCCTGGTCTCCTCTGGAGTAACAGCTGGAGGTCAGCAGGGAAGCCTGGAGCATCTCCAGTGGCATCAGACATCTTCATAAAGGCAGCTGTGTTCTGCCACGAATGAGAATCTGTCTAAAGTAAAATTGTCCTCTTGTGACACAGAAGAATCTTGTATTACAGCATATTCTAAATTTGATAGTTTATAGATAATATAGCATGCACTGTGTAGAACAGTGATTCTGATGCTTGGCATTGTTGATGGTGATTGACAACCAACACAACTCTCCTGGAAACACATAAATGTATTAAGCCATGACCCAAGTAAAGTATATTATGTTGCAGTACTTAAACAGGGCACATAATGATAGGACAAGGAGGAATGGCTTTAAACTACAAGAGGAGAGGTTTGGATTAGGTATTGGGAGTTTCCTCTGAGTGTGATGAGGCACTGGCACAGGTTGCACAGAGAAGTTGTGAATGCCCTGTTCCTGGAAGTGGTCAAGGCCAGGTTGGCTGGGGCTCTGAGTAGCCTGATCTGGTGAGTGTCGTCCCTGCTCATGGTGACGAGGCTGGAACTACATGATCTTAGAAGTACCTTCCAACTCAAACTATTCTATGATGATTCTATTATTCTATGTTATTTGATGTTTCTGTATATGCCTTTCTACTTTAAAAAAACAAAACAGCAATATAATCAGAAGCCTATGTAAAATTCCTTTTTTATCCGAACTTTCAGAAAAGAAAAAAGCAAACGGAAATAATACTTATAAGGCAGGGGAAGCAGTTGAAAACCTGTGAGGTTTTATTATTGGAAGGCTTTCCCCAGCCACTGTACTTTTAGATGCTTTGTTGCACAAACATCTTGTAACACAAGGTTGGGCTGTGTTGTCATGGAGACTTTCAGGTTACCTCATCATTTTGCTAGAAAAGACAAATTTCAGAGTGGCTGTCAATTTAGTCACGAGACCAGACTTCCCACTGGTGCTCTCCTTTCAGTCCTCATCCTTGTTTACATTAAATCTTGTTTATGTCATTGCAGGCATAAGAGTGGTTGCATGTTCTTTTATGAAGCTGTCTTCACATGAATTCACAGGGCACAGAGCAATAAATTTGTTTGAAGAGAGATTTATGGCCAAGCTGAGAAAAGCCTGCAGAAAGGCTTCAGTTTGAGGAAGGAAGAAATTTGCACTGCCATCCTCAGAAATCTGGTTGACTGCTCTGTCATGTGGCACTGACAGCCAGGAGCCTGGGGAAAAAACATCTAGACACTGTATATGTGACGTCTAAGATAAAACCTGAATAGCACCATTATTTCTCTCTCTGGTGATTCCAGATTCAGTACTGTCTCCAAAGGATCCTCAGCTGACAATGGAATGTGAATGCATTTCTTTGTAAAATGGTTTGTGTACATTGGGCTTTCTCTGCTCTCTGACTACCTCTTCTTCAGATGGAATTTGCCCTGCAGTTACACTCCAAAACGTCTATTACTCCTGCTGTCTGCAGGGTTGGCCTCAGGCAGCTGCCCACCTGAAAGAGTTTAAGAGAAAATTGACATCTAACTGTTGCGAGCAGCTTCCAAACTTGATTTTTGCTCTGTCTTGCCTCTGCGCCTTTCAACCTGCCTCAGCTCAAGATTGCCTTGACATCCAGCCTTCACTTCTGGGAACTCATCAGTCCTCTCTCACTGTCCCTTGCATTCCCTGTTCCAGCCTCATCCACCCTCAGACTTTCATGATGCTCTTGCTTATTTCTCTCTGTTCTGCCAGGCATCTCACTTCTGCATGAAACCATGCAGAGGTTATCAGATGCTGCTGGTACCAGACAGTTATGAAGGATTTGCAGAGATGCCAATCTCCATCCATGTCCCTCTCCAGGAGGCATGTGTAGGTGGAGGTGACAAATGACATGAGGCACTCAGAAGGCTGTTTCAAACAGACAATGTGGGAAGAAAATGGGCTTCTGGTTGTCGGGGTTGCTGTGTCCTGTCTGCTGCACCTCAGATTTATTTCACCTTTGCAGGATATAAAGATTATGTGAATCTTATCTGGTGTCCTGAAATGACAATTTGTCCCTCTGAGTGATACTTTTTTGTTGTTTGTTTGGAGAGGTGGTGGGGTGCTGGGTTTTGTGTTTGTTTTTATGTGCGTGTTTTTGTTTGGTTGGTTTTGGTGTGTGGTTTTTTTTTTTCCTTTTCGTTTTGTTTCTTTATTTGTTTGGGGTTTTTTGCCTGTCCTCCCATAGAGGCAAATCAAAATGTTTATGGATTATTGTGAATTGCCAGCGCACATCCTCATCAGATATTTCCAAGTCATTTGATCTCAGGACTCTAAGACACTTCCTACTCCCCTTTTTCAAAGAGAAAGGGGGTTACAGTTTGGATTTTAATTACTTGAAGAAAAATATCTTCACTTTCCCCTTCTGAAGGATGCTTTTTGCCATCTTAAAAGACTGGAGGAGAATCAATAAAACCCCAACTGATTGTAAGGACATAAAAGGTTCCTCAATGGTCAAATGCTCCTCTCTTCCTTTTTGCTTTGTAGTCTTCTCTTTCAAACATCCCCCCAAATGCTTCAGTCCTCCTTTTGATTGCCCCAGCACTCCAGACACACCATGATGTCCAGGGAGGCTGTATACTGGGTGGGTTGGTTGTGATTGTTGCACTTGGAGCTGCACCCAAATATTCACTAGCGAGAGCTGCTGTTAGAAATAGGAAACATTTATCTGCTAAAGGGATGATAAATTTTGTGAGTCTTCCTGTGATTCCTTCTTAGCTTCATTATCATGCTGGGTACTTTGGAAATGCTGAAAGAAACTTCCAGATATGCAGCCACAAATGTGGACTGGTTATGGTATCAGTGAAGATCTTAGGTTATTTAAGGCTTTTTGACATGATACAGTTGAAAAAGGTATCCTGATTTTAAATGCTTTGAATTTCAAATGTGTTGCAGGTGCTTGGTCCCACTAAGGTGCTTCCCACTAAGGTCTCAGGAAAGCTAAGCTGGGCTAAGTGCTTGATGGTTATTTTAAGTGAACTTCTGCATTCAGCAAGCCACCATAAATCTTACTTAGAAATGCCCGCATACACATTTGTAAAATATGGATGCGATGAAGCAGACTGCAGCTTTTAAGAAGTGACAGAAAAACTACCTCTTGTGGCTCTTTACCTGGCCCCTGTTGGTCATCAAATGCAGCACATTAGGCAAATTAACCTATTAATATAAAGTGTGCTTGTGGAATAGGCGGAGATATTTTACATCCACTAGCATTTCGCTACAAGAAGAGATAAAACCCCCTTAAAATGTATAAAATCCTGCAGTAATCTATTTCTTCAATATGTATGTAGTGATTGACTAGAATGTCCCAATTGCTTTTGCCTGCAAAGTGTTTGGAAGGGATGGATTGAATGATTTTGTTAATTGCCCACCCTGCCTAGCTCAGATGGATGTGTATGTACCAGTTATATTTGTCTGGCAGGTGTTCCTTTCCTCTCTGTCCTTTGGACTTGTTGTTCCCGGTGCTGTTACTCAATCAAGGCTTATGGAAAAAAGGAATAAATAAAAGAAATTAGTAAAATGCTTAAGCAATCTGTACCAGCACAGCAGTGTGGAACATACACAGGGATCCCTGAACACCTGACCTCTCCTTCAGATGCTGCTGCATGCCTTGTTATATAGGAAAGCCCAGGTGAAGGGATTAAGACTACAACAGTTAAGTGTATTACCTCACAGTCAGAATTCTCAGAGTTCCCTGTTTACTTAAATGCAGAATTTAGGTAACATTTAGCACATCTGTATCTATGCAAAAGGTCATTAATTTTATGCATGCTCTACTTCAGAAAATGTCTACATGTAAAGGAAGTTCTATTTCCTTTTTTTTAAAGATTGGGTGCCTTAGTATGTGACATAGAAGTGGCTTGGCTCATATGAGCGTCTGGCCTGGGCTGGGATTCAGAGCTGCCTTTAGAGCAGTGAACAGGAAACTGCCACCGACCAGATTGCCAACTCTTAGTTGATGTCACTAGAATATGGCAAACAAAGATAAAGATATCAGCCAAAGATGCTTGGAAACCCACTGTGAGCCGACAAAAGTCCTGTGGCTCTCTTAAGCCACCTTTGCAAGCCAGTGAGTTACCAGACATCTGGGGAGAAGAGACAGATTCAGGCGGAATTTTAAGAGTTAACTTTAGATACAAAAATTATGATGAATAGGATGTGTGTCTAAAACCTCAACTGAGTTTTGATTTTATTAGGCAGTGGGATGAGACTTCACTATAAAGCATACATGAGATTTCAGTGTTGACTTCTGTCCTTTTCCTTCCTGCTTTCTGTTGTCCGAGGATGAACATATCTCTGTAATTTAGTGAGGCAGGTGCTGTACTGCCATACATTATGACAGCTCCAGGAATGTCTTTGAATTACATGTAATATATCTGCTTATAGCTCCACAGCAAGTTCTGCCAGCTCGTGTGGGCGAGGGTTTGACCTTCTGTTTCAGGATGCCAGAACAGAACACATTGCACTTGGGCACTGGTTGTCCACAGCCTCTTCCGAGAAGGAAAATAATCTTACACCCTTCTGTCCTTCAGTGAATGAAGCCAAAGGCTAGACACTCTGACTTCTGTCACCTGAAATCCTGGGAAGATTGCCATAACACACTCTGTTTCATCTTCCTTTCTACCTGTCAGCTTTACTGCTGCCTGACATAGCACATAAGACACTTCAAAGTCAGACAGTTCTCAGGCAGGCACACAGGAGAGGTGGCAATGATATTTCTGCAGTTTCAGTGATGCCCTTAACCTAATGATCACTTTTTGTGTGTCTGTGTGTAAATCATTTTAAATACCTGATGCTATTATGAAACGCTTACCTGCCAACCTCAATGGGATATCATAAGGCTTAATTAAATACTTCCAATGTATTCTGCCATGCTGAGATGCAAGGTGCTGCAGAAGGAAAAATATTGTTACAAATAAAAAGTCTTACCACAATTTGGGAGAGTGAGTGTCTGCATTAAAAAAAAAAAAAGTTTTAGTACAGCCCCTTTCTGTTGCACTCTGTAAGTACAGTATAACTCATAAAGTCTACGAGATTCTCTGTAAAGGCAGGTCCTTCATTGACGCAAGAAACTGTCACACAAAGTAAATAAATGGCCTTAGTCAGATAGAGAGACAGATAGTGGGAATAATTTTGCTTGATTTTTAGTTTGATTTGTTTGTTGGGTTTTTTTCCCCTTGTTTTAAATGTTTACTTTGTGTTCAAGATAGGAGCGACACAAAGGTAACCTCTCTCTTTAGCCAGGGAAGATAAACAAATTCTTTTCTTGCAATCCCCCTGGATGATTTTGGCTTTTTTTCTCAGAGCAGTATGAGTTCCGATGTAGATTGTAACTAGAAAAGTTTGGGTTTTTATTGTATTGTATTTGTATATCTTTAATTGTATTTGTATATCTTACCCTGTATATAATTAAAACTATTCAGATAGTTTTGAGATGTGAATCCAGTCAACTAACATGCTTTAGAAGGACTTTTTTAGAATGTATATAATCATGATGGGTCCATCATTCTGTAATGTACCTGAGGTGCTTCAGTATGCCAAAATATCTTCAACAAAGGTGAAATCTGGCTCATGCTGAAATCATGAAGCTATTCTTATCTCAGCCACTAAGTCTGAAAATGATTTTCACAGAACTTGTCATCCAGAACATGAGATGGACATCAGTATGCTGCCCCAAAAATGTTATTTTTCTTTTTTTTTTTTCTGCTGGAGATCTTTGGTTGTTATATATCATATCAGCAAACTGCTCGTCTTGCTAAGGATGAAACCCACAGAATCAACTTGTTCATTCACTTTTAATGCTGTGACTTGTTTTACATTTTATATCTTTCTCTGGGTAAAGCAACCAGCACTTACGTGTCACTAAGTGGTAGCCATAAAGAAAATCAGCTACGCTTCTCTCTGCTATCACCAGAGGGGAGCAATCCTAAAGGCAAAAGAAGATACTGTGAATCATAAGAGAAAATAAAATTCCCATCTCCTTCGGCACAGTCTCCAGGCATCATTTGTACTCTAGCACAATCACAGCCAGTGGGAAAACTAGATATTATTACCACTCCTGTTTTTATTAGCACCAGTGTGGAATTAGCTCAATATGTAGCATGATTTGTCACAGTGCTGTCTCAGAAATATCACGGTGGGACACTGGGGCAGATAAAATGAGGATCATTTGAGGCATATCTCATGTTCTCATGCTGGGAGAACACAGCTTGTTTTGATCTTTAATAGCTTTAAGGTATAGGAACCAACAAGTTCATGTTGCTCCGAAAGCATTAAATGAAGCAATGTGTGAAATATTTTACTGGGGAAATGCCCCCTTTTTCCTGTCCAGAGGAAACTATATCATGTACATTTTTTTGGAAGGTAATGCAGAGCTAGCTGGCAGCAGTGGAGAAGGTGAACATGGTGGTGGAAAACTATAGAATTGTTAAAGCAGTGGAGGGAAGAGAAAATGGCTAAATGGTGGGGTTTGTTAGAGGGAAGTAGACTGGGACTAGTTGGTAGAGACAGAAAAGCATTAAGATCTGATGTGTAATCAGTGATCGGTGTTGTAGCTCCTGATTGTGCAGCATAACCTTCTTGAAGGAGATTTGATTTTAATGGAGGAGCTTCCTGATATTTACTGAAAATTGAGCTTATTAAATTAATTCTGATTGTGTTTTATTAGAACTTCAAAACAATCTGTTCTATGAGAACTGAACACTTTTATAGGACAGTATAGTTACAAAAGCAGTTAATATGCTTTAATGTAGAAGCTGTAAATATTTTCAATGCAGTCTAAGTATCTTAAATAACACTTACGGCATTGCTCTTGGCTGTTACTCCAAGAAGACCTTTATAATTCATGTGAATAGGTGTTAAAAGCATCTGTGCTTTTGGAAACATTTAGAATTATGGTGATTTGTTCTTCTGCCCTGGCCTTAATTTCCCTTTTTTTTACTGATGTATGTGGTCTAATCCAGATTCTGCAACCATTAAAGCAAGAAATCTTGCAGGTAAAATGTAGGGTGGGATTTCTCAGTAGCTCTGCTCACTCTTCCTGCTTCATCTTTTTATTACATCACCATTGTTGCCTTCTTTTCTCCAGGAAGGGTTTGGGACTGGGAATGGTCTTGAGATGGCACCAGTGCCATGTGTCCTCACACAGCCTCCCACCTCTGCTTAGCCAATTATTCAGTTCACAGAACGAGTCAGCCCAAACTGATCTGAAGTTACTCATCACTAGTAAATCAGGTGAGTTGGTGTACTTGGAATTCCACACTTTCTGTTCCTCTCCCCTGATCTCCATTGATTTCCAGTATCACTTACAAAAGTTTTGGATGTGAGAAGATAGCAAAGTGTGAGTGTTCTGTGGAGGTGACATAGATCAGGAGATGAAGCTGCTGAAACAGAGATGATGGGAGGAATTGGGATGGATGGACCTAAGACTGATGGAAATAATGGACTATCAATAAGGTTTGCTCTAAGAAAACTGGGATTCAGTTGACTAGGAGTTTCTTTTTCCCAACTGAGATGTAGAAATATTCCAGTGTGTGGTCTAGGTGTAGTTATCAAACAAAGATGAAGTTTTTTGCGTAAGTAGATTTATTTTTCTTCTGTGCAGGGGGAAATCTTTTGAAAGAATTCATACCTTCTTGCACAGTTGTTTCATTGTGTTGTTCTGGCAGGAGTTCTTTTTCTGCGGTATCTCAAAGATCTTGAGTAAGTTAGTTCTGGCTGTATCACATTCAGTGCCTTGCCACAGGCGATAATCCTGTGATAGCTTGAAATTCATAAATCTGTCATGCACCAGCCTGACATATCCCAATATAAGGGGAGTTCCCAGCCTGTGTGTGGGATAAAAAGCATATCCATCATGGGATTGTATCATTATACATTTGTGTTGCAAGAATTCACACTATAATCTACAAGTATCTTAGCACAAGGCTATATACACAGAATCACAGAATCACAGAATATTATGAGCTGGAAGGGACCCACAAGGATCATCTAGTCCAACTCACCATCTAATACCCGTAGGGAGACCGAGAGCACATCGCAGGGCATAACACCAGCCTAGATCCCTCACAGTCTAGCAGGCCACTCCGAGCCGGAAGGGGCCCAACGTCATCCAGCCCTACACCTCCCTGCTAGACCATGTCACTAAGCTCCTCGTCCAGTCTTCTCTTAAACACCTCCAGGGACGGTGACTCCACCACCTCCCCGGGCAGCCCATTCCAGTATGCGATTACTCTCTCTGTGAAGAACCGCTTCCTAATGTTAAGATTGAACCTCCCCTGGCGTAGCTTGAGGCCGTGCCCTCTCGTTCTGGTGTCGTCAGCCTGGAAGAAGAGGTCCACACCCATCTGGCTGCAACCTCCCCGCAGGTAGTTGTAAACAGCAATGAGGTCCCCTC
>WEKX01011187.1:129013-153516 GCA_013390025.1 Pitta sordida
GATGATAGTTTAGCTGTATTATAGGTCCTTTCCAGCCTTATCTATACTGTGATACTGTGATACTGTGATAGCAAAAATAAAAGCCAGTGTTTTCTTTTTATAGAGAACCTAGAAAATGCTTTTATGTGAGTTTGCTGATAACGCAGAGGAGACACCTCTCTGAAGGTCAGAATTCTGTGAGTTTCAGGCTGTTTTTTTAGAAATATAAACATGTATTTGTTTTAAAATAAAACATGGGCCTTCTTTGATACAAAGTCAACAAGTTTGTGTGTCTGGAATTGATTTTCAACTGAATTAGGTTCAATATGCAGTTTAGCAATATTTATCAAATGTGTGTTTCCGTGGAATGTCTTGTGTTTTTAATGAGGAAGATAGATGTGTCAACATTGCCAGAAAGTTCCCTCTGGGAAACGGAGTGGGATATGATGAGAATGATTCATGAGAAAGCAGTGAAGAAAGAAAGACAGGCTCAGTTCTGTGGGAAAAAAAAGTTTTTGGAAGAAGGTAAAAAGGTGATGTAGGGAAAAGGAAGAGATTAAAAGTCATTAAAGGGTTTGGATGACAAATATTAAGCTTTAGGCAAGAGAGATGTTTCTTACCTAAATGGTTATTCCCAATCTCATGAGGTGAGAATAAAGATCTGAGAAGGACGCAAAGACTGCAGTAGCTGCAGTGATGGAGAACAGGTGGCCAAATGCTTGAGGTGGACGATCATGTCACTAGATGCTGCAAAAGGAGGAATCAGAGGATTTAGATAAGTGGCATAAAGAATGTGGTGGTTTGACCCTGGCTAGATGCTAGAGATTTACCTACAGCCACTCTCTCACTTCATTCTCTGCCCCTTCAAGCTGGGCTTTCTCAAAAGGGGGCTGATGCAAGATTGATGAAGGTGGGTTTAGCTGGCACGTGTCACTGAATAGAAAATGACAGCAGCACTGCAGAATGGCTAAATAGGTGGCTGAGAATAAATTGGTCAAGTAATAGCAGTAGTTGGAAACTTTGTTAGGAGTGGACAGTTCAGGATGAAGGCTTAGGTAAGTCTATAGAGACAATATCATCGAAGACGACTCTGACCTCTTTGCTTGTTACTGTCTGCATTCTTAGCATCATTTTGCAGCTCATATTCCTTGTTGAACCCACTCCTACTTTATAACCCTTCCATGATGACACCAGACTTTAGTCAGGACCTACAGACCTGCCTGCTATCCCAAATCAATAGGTTCATAATCTGACATAGTTTAAAGGAAGCTTTGCAAAGTCCATTTCCAGACTCCATTGTGAGGCTCAAAAAAGTGACTGATTACCTTCCATGGCCAGTAATTTCATAAGGCACTCTCTGCTGTAGGTTGTTGGCATAATAATTAGTTGGACTGAATTCAGCTTGGCTAATCTATCATAGGAGAAGACAATAAAGAATTCTGGCTCCAGCTTTGGGGTCATTAGTTTTTTAATTGCCAAGGCAATGCAGAGCTGTCTCTAATAACTGATTTCTTGTTCCCTCTCTTTCTCTTTAGAAATATCTCATTTGCTAAGTGGCTGCCCCACTTTTGAAGCTCAGCCAGGTAACAGAAAGAGATTATATTGAAGTGCTCATATTAAATGAAAGTACTCGGAACTAAAACCACTGCCAAAGGCTTGTTCAAACTCAACTTCAGGGGTTGATTTCTTGGAGGATGGGTTTGTTTCGCATTCAGAAACAAAAAAAAAAATGAAGCAACATTCATGAAACCCAAAAGTGTCTCGTGTCAGAAGAGAGAATTTATATTTCATATAAAGAGAGGGATGAATTAGTAATTCTGGTGCATTCTGTGAGCCTAAGGATTTATGTAAAGCAAGGTCTGAACAGTGAGGTAGAGGTAGTGTCTCTTAATAGACTTACCATGATAGACAGCCCTCCAGGCACAGAAATCATTTTAAAAAGTGGCTAAACATATACTTGTGCCAAAAAGTTTCCTGCCAAGCTGTGAAGATACAAGTGAGTTGATGAAGTGGAATGGGACAATGGACTTAACATAAAGCTGATGCTGCTTTATGGCTAAGCAAGGACTTTTAGGAATGTCTTCAGAGCTTTCCCCAACCCCTGGGAAAGGGCTCCATGCCTTTCTATCAATTGTAATAACACCTACAATACTGATCTAATTTTCTTCTTAACATTCCTTATGTGAAAAGGATGGTGGAGAACTTTGGTGTCCTTCTGCCTTCCTGCACTTGCTCTTCATACCCCCAGTGCTCTCACTTCACCTCATAGCTGCCTAGTTTTTAGTCTCCTGTGAAGGAACTGGCAGTGGAAATTCCACCAGTGAAGTGTTTGAAGGAAAATGAAGGACACAGGAAATAGGGAGCTGTGCCACTTTTGAGCAATTCAGCTTCCTCTTCCATACAAACATTGTGATACTGCCCTGCTGGTAACACTAAAGATCAGTCTGTCACTGTCTCTGTTTGCCTTCAAACTGGACTTGACTGTTTAGGACCAGGATGCATGGACAGGATATTCTAGCTTACGGAACACATCTATCACTCTGTGTTCCATAACAAAGGAACCCTCCTTCACATCATCTTAGGTCTTTTCCAGATCAGAATGTGTCCTGACTCCTGAAAGTCATTTTTCCAAGTCCCATTTTTCATTCAGAGGAGTGAGGCGTTTCTGTGAGATCTGAATGTGAAAGGCCTGATACTAATAGCCATGGATACTTAGGTTTCCTTTTCAAATTTGAACGTGGTCAACTGAACACCTATTTTCCTCCTGGAATAAGTGTTCAAATAGACTACCACTGTCTGTGTTCTTGCAGTTTATTTTCCTTTCTTCAGCTGCTCTGACTCTTCTACTCTGATATACTTCTCTTTCCAAGCATCACAGAGTTAGTTCCTCCATTTGTCACAGCCACATGTTTAATGGATAATTTAAATGTTTCTCTGGACACTGAAATCCTCTTAATCATTCATTTTACAAAGTAAGTTTTTGCACCGCATTGTTCCATTCAAGCACCTGTAGAAGCCCGAGGTTTAATTCTTTCAGGTATGAGTTTGATAGTAATTTTCATTTACACTGTTTTTGCTGCTCAGTAGGTGTATTGGGTCTGTCTGAGCCCACAGTAGGAGTTAGCCAAAACCAAATCCAAATCAAATTACTTTCACGGCTCTTTTTTTATAAATTGACTTTTCATCAGCCTGCTCCAACTCTATGTCCCTGTGAAGCCTTCAGTGTCACTCTACCCGCAAACATTTACATGTTTAAATTTTCCAGTTACTTTTGTAGGAAAAACCACCCTGCTAGAAAGTGATGAAGTCCCACACAGACTGAGTTAAGGCAAAATCTCCTGATCTTTAGCCATACTCCTGTCATGTATTGCACACTGTTGCACCTATTTTTGAGCCATCATCTTCAGTCCTCATTGTCTTTTGTGATAAAATAGAATAGTTTCAGTTGGAAGTGATCTACAAAAATCTGCTAGTCCAACTTAATTAGCTGTTTCTAATACAGAAAACATAGTGTATATCTAGCTCAACTTTCCTTAATCTATAATGCTGGTTATCCAGAGTCTAATTCTATTCATGTAGGAATCTCATCTTATATGGGATCTTTTCTTGACTGTTTCTGAAATGAAATGTCAAAAGCTGGTGGAACTTATCAGGTCCTATGCTTTCCTATACATACAAAGTTTTCTTTTGAAGTTATCAAAAAGACTTTCACGGAGGAACTTTGTCTTGCCAAAGTGTGTCTTCTGGTTGTGACCCAACAATGCACTGTACAACGTGCTTACCTTTGACAATGCAAAGGTGGTTTACCTCCTCCTTGGCAAAAGTACGGTAAGTCCTGGAGCATCAGATCTGTGAAGACTGACACAGAGCAGAAAGGGCAGTGTTTCTTTATTCCTAAAGGCCTTCTTATGCTACTAGTTGGCTAAAAAGGAAGTTCACATACACCTTTAGTATTTATTCCTCTTTTGTGAATGGTTCATTCAGAGCAATTTTTTTTCTGTAGGTGCCAGAGTGCAACCAGCAACCCTGTTTTTTTCATTCCATGTGTTAAAGTATCAACCGTTCACTAGACCTTCATAGCCAAACTGCAAAAAAGGTCTTACTGGCCATAGGTACGAAGTGGATAACCAAGGGGGAATAAAAAGGGATGATTATCCTCATGATGGTTTTCCCTGAGGTATCTCACCTGGCTTCTACTACTTTCAGAGACTTCCTAAGTCACAGCTTGTTGCTATGCCCCCTCAGTGCATTTTTCTTCAATAAACTTATCTCGCTTTGACACCATGCTGACTTGTGTGCTCAAAATTACTCACTCTTTCTTTGTAGTGTTTAATGCCGCTGTTCAGTCCTAATTCAACACTATCACACACAAAAATAAATAATAATATTATTAATAATAATAGTAATAAAAGATAACAAACCAAATACCCAAACAAACTCCCCCCAGAAAGCAACAAACCAAAAAACCAAACCATTAGCCCACAATTCTTGGTACAGACAAAGAAAAGAATCATATTTTCTAACTAAAGTCTATAAAAGCCTGGATTTTTGCAACCTGGGAGGGCTTTTCATGGAAAAAGAATCTTTAGAGCTGTAGGTGTTTTAAATCAACACCTTGGCAACTTCCAGGAGCTCTGTATTGAAGAGGTAGGAAGTGATATACGTATTACAAAATGTCTGTTGCTGCTGTGTTCATCCAACCTTGTTTTCTGAAATGGAAGGACAGATAGTGGCCAGGCTGATGGTGACAAAGCAGAAGAGATTATTTCCTCAGTGAGCGCTCAAGCAAAAGATCAAGCAATCAAATGAGACAAAATGAAATCATCATTTCCAAAATTCTTTTCCATTTTATTTCAAAGATTTTTGAGTATTATAGCAGTTCTCAGGAATTTGTAAACAGTTGCTTCACTTTTACTCTCTTGGGAGCTCTGCTATTTCTTCTCACTAGCTTCCTAAAGCCAAACCTTTGGCATTTGGGATCCTGAGGTTCTGTTCTGAAACAAAAATATTTACGAGCTGGTTTCATTCCACCTGCATGAAGATGTTTCCTACTTCTATTCCATCCTTACTATCTCTTCCATACTGTGTTTTTAGGTTGTGTGTCTCTGGGGATGCTTTTTTGCACATTTGATATTGATGAAACTTCCTGAGTTTTTGTTGTCACATCATAGGATGACTAGGAAAGGAAATATCCTTCTGAGACCAGCAAAGAAAAATGAAACCTTAGCTTACTATTGGTCACTGTTGCTTACTGATCTGCTTGGTCCCCTGAGTTGGAGGTCTACAAGCAACTTTTGGAACAGCAACTTTTTGTTTGTGGACACTGAAATTGTAAGGGACCAACTGTATCAGCTGAATGTTCACAAGTCCATGGGGCATGGTGGTATTCATCTCAGAGGTCTGAAGAAGTTAATAGATGTCATANATGGGTCTCTTCCAACTTAGAATATTCCGTGATTCTGTACTGGGTACTGTTGAAAGTCTTTGAAAGAATTATATAATCATCAGGCATAGTCAACATGAGTTCAAAAGGAAAGTCCTTTTTACCTAATTTGATTTCCTTCTATTTTAGAGTCACAGGATGAAGGGAAGGTAGTGTGTGCAGTGTTTTTGGGTTTTAGTAAGGCTTTTAATACTGTACCTCACAGACAAGTTGTCCACCTGTGGGAGGAGTTGGTTCATGGTGCACTGGGTGAAGAATTGGCTGAAGGGAAGAGCTCAAAGATTTGTAGTGAATCTGGCTGTTAACCAGTCACTGGAGGTGTTTTGCCAAGTTCGATCCTTGGGCTACCCTTTTTCAACANTATTGATGAAACTTCCTGAGTTTTTGTTGTCACATCATAGGATGACTAGGAAAGGAAATATCCTTCTGAGACCAGCAAAGAAAAATGAAACCTTAGCTTACTATTGGTCACTGTTGCTTACTGATCTGCTTGGTCCCCTGAGTTGGAGGTCTACAAGCAACTTTTGGAACAGCAACTTTTTGTTTGTGGACACTGAAATTGTAAGGGACCAACTGTATCAGCTGAATGTTCACAAGTCCATGGGGCATGGTGGTATTCATCTCAGAGGTCTGAAGAAGTTAATAGATGTCATAGTAGGACCCATCTCTTTCATCTATGAAAGGTCTTGGGAGCCTGGAGAGGTCCCTGCTGGCTGGATATTAGTTCATGTTATTCCAATCTACAGAAAGGGCATGAGGAAAGAACCAGGGAACTGCAGACCTGTTTGTCTAACCTAAATTCCTGGAAAAAAATTAAGGAGAAGATTGGGGAGTGACAGAGGGAGCTGGGGTTGTTCAGTGTGGATGAGTTCAAAAGGAAAGTCCTTTTTACCTAATTTGATTTCCTTCTATTTTAGAGTCACAGGATGAAGGGAAGGTAGTGTGTGCAGTGTTTTTGGGTTTTAGTAAGGCTTTTAATACTGTACCTCACAGACAAGTTGTCCACCTGTGGGAGGAGTTGGTTCATGGTGCACTGGGTGAAGAATTGGCTGAAGGGAAGAGCTCAAAGATTTGTAGTGAATCTGGCTGTTAACCAGTCACTGGAGGTGTTTTGCCAAGTTCGATCCTTGGGCTACCCTTTTTCAACATATTTATCAGTGATCTAGATGCAGGAGTTGGATGAACCATTAGCAGGGCTCTTCTTCTCAATTACTTCAAAAAGAATAAAGTACATTCATAGTTCACAGGTTACTCTGAGTTGGAAGGGACGCTCAGGATCATCTAGTCCAACTCCCCACCAGCTAGACCATGTCACTTGGTGATGCTTCCAATCTACAGGAAACTAGTAAACCATATGTTGTTCTCTTCTGACCTCAGAGGTGTCTACTATATTGAATGAATCAATACTTCAACTGTGCCACCTAGGTGTCCAATCACATATTAAATTTGAATTATTTTCTTTTCTACCTACTTTGCTTCATTGAATTGATAACAATGACATAGCTGTTTGTAAAAAGTATCTGGTAGAAGTGTTGCTTGATTCTTTATGGCTTTCGTAATAGTGATGTATGAACCATAGCTCTATATTCAGTTCAGTTTCATGAGCAGGCTCTGACACGTTTTGTCAACCTTTACAGCGAGCCAAAGGTACTGAAGATGAATTCAAATGAGAGTTGATGAGACCAGTACATATCTGTATGTTACAGCTATGGGTCTGATTTTCTTGGAGATCTGGTTCTGGAACATTTTTTAAAGCAGTACACCTTCAGGTAGTCAAATAGTTTGGAATGTACATTGGCAGTATGAAAGCATAATGAAGACTGTGCAAAAAAGCTGTAGTCTTTCTCTTTCAAAAAACTGAATATGGCTTCTTGCCTTCTCTGGCAAAGACATCAAGGAAACCTTCTATTTCTAACATCTGTATTTACTGAAGAAATATGAAGCTGTAATTCCTGAACTGAGAGCTTGCTGTATTTTTCTTTTTTTTGGTATTTTTCCTTTTCTATATTTTTCTTTTCCTTCATTTTCTAGAAGACGTCAAATACTTTCTTACTTGCTAAGCCTATCCGGCAGGAACTAATTTGCCTATCAGTCACTCAGCCAGCTCTATATTTGTGTTTTCAATGGAGACTTGATTACATAGACTCAGTGTGGGGTAGATGGTGTCTGGCTCACAGTGATATACTTGGAAGGACTCTGTATGTGAAAGTATATTCAGTGGGTGAAGAAGTGAAAATGCATGATTTAATTCCATGCTTGTTTGATTCAATGTTTCAGTAAAATGGTAGGAAGTGTTGACTGCAGATCAACACAAGCTTTGCCAGCCCGGAAAATTCCATTCATTTGTCCTACTCTGCTCCATTGGGCATAGAAGGACTTTATTAAAATAGTTAACTGTGTTTTTATAATAAAAAACCCCACTATTTTTCTTCTCCAATGATCTCCAGTGACTTTGCATCCAGGTGTATTGCTGTACTGGAAACAACAGATCTTGTTATCTTTTTCATGTTTGATGGAAATCTGATCTCCTGATGCATGCTCATTAAAGTTTTGACTGAACCAATGTGAAAGTCGACCTCACTTAGTCCACTTGTCTCCTATTTATCAAGATGTTTTCCTGCATCCTGCAAAACAGAAATTTTCTTCGGAGGGAATGTCTTCAACTGTAGTTGGAAAATCATGAAGTGTGACTACAGACTTGTCAGGTTAAAGATGGCCATGAGGATAAAGTGAAGTACTTTTGTGCTTTCTGTGGCTTAGGGAGGAAGAAAGTGGGGAAAATGTGAAGTCTCTCATAAGCGATATGGTTGAAAAGGCTCATCATACCTATTTAACCCAACCCTTCCCAAAATGAAGATGGCAGAATTTTACACCAAATTTGTATTAGAGCCCAGCTTCTTGTAAGTCTCCAAGTTTTACCATCTAGGGGTCAGTAAGCCCAATGCCTATTCTTACAAACCATGCAATGTTTGTGAAGTGCACAATGGCAAAGGAAATATCAGAAGGAGAATTATAAGGCAGCCCACTGGGCTTTCTGGAAGGTTCCTTCAAGGCAGAAACATCAGGGCAAGATAAAAAAACAATCTTCGAAAATTTTCATGATTCTCACTAGTGCCAAATGAGGATTGAATTGAGGGAAATCCACAAAGTGAGATGAAAAGTTAATGCTCAAACTGGTTTTGGCAATGGAGGACAGGCTTACCGAAAGAAAAAATAACTCTGGTAGGCTGGAAAATGGCCTTTGAAATATTGTGCCTAGCAGAAAATAAACATGGCAAAATTGCATTCATCAAGGCCAAGGAAAAGGTTGTTCCTATTTAGAGGAGATAAGAGGAGGCAGAGGATCAGTTTTAGATAGCAAGGTTGCTAAGAAATGAACCTGCCAACATACAAACTAAATGAAAGGACCTAAACGTTTGCATTTAAGATTTGTGTTGCAGGCAAAGAAATTATTAAATCCATAGTGATGAAGAAAGCAAAGGAGGTCAGTCTTTTATGGGAAGTTTGACCATAATTCAGCAGAATCTTTAGAGCTGTTGATGTGTGTTTCCATGCTGTTAATGCAATATAGAGTAGTGTATACAGGAAACCTGTTTCTTAATGTATTTTATTACTTTTAATTTTTACCAAAAAATCCCTTTGGAAGGAGATCTGAAAACAAAATTTTCATTAAATATTTTCAAACATGAGATGTGTAATTAAAAACAGTAAACACTAAAGAATCCCCCTAATTCCAATATGAGCAAACACAGCATTTTACAATAACTGTTTTTTCCTACCAGTTCAAATTAACAGTTATTTGATTTGTGGGGAGCATACAATAGGAAAAGAAAAATGTTAGCTTTCAGAAAACATTGCCTGGAAGTCAAGGAGAGCACTAGGTTCAGGACAAGTATCTTCTAATTAGGCAGTAGAAGTGCTCTATATGTCAGGAAAATAAAAATGACTTGATACTTTTATTTCTTTCAAAGCGTTTGGAACCAGACCATAACCAGATATGTTACAGAAGAATAAACTAAAATTTAATGTGATGGTGGTGAGGTTGTAAAGAATTCCATGTAAACATCGCATCAACAAACAGAAAGCCAGGATGACCTTCCCAAATAACACTGCTCTAGCTGAAATATCTGTGTATAAGATTCATAAAGCTTCTTTGAACGTATTTTCAGGGAAGACATTATTGCTGTATTAAGTCCCTGAAGAGGGAGCCAAGGATTGAAACTGCAACTCAAGGAATGTTTAATAGCTTTTTTACTACAGCCCATGCGCACTAGCTGGCACCAGCTCTCAGATGGATTGTATCCAAAGCTGCCACATGCACATTTTACAATTTAGCAGTGACCTGAGCTGTACTGAACAGTTTCCTCTGCAGTTGGCAGTGTTAAATGCTCTGCCATTACTCTGAAAAAGCAGCTTTTGTCTCTCAGATTATCAGGACAATCACGTTTTTGTAATGGGAATATGTTTACAATCACTTTGTTTTACTTATCTTTGGCTAATGTTGTACTGATAGTGATGTTAGTAGTGGCTTGGGAAGAATGCAGAAACATGGGGCAAAGGCAGTCAGTTCTTTGTGTAGACTAAGTTAACTCAGAAAAGACAAGTCCAGGCAAAGATCCTAGTCCTGGCTTTGCAGGAAACTCTCATGAGGACTGATATTTGAAAAATCAGTCCTCTAGGTTGCAAAATTTTCAGGAAAGCTTTCACAGGCTTCCACAAGGCTGAACACTCATGAACAAATATGAACAAACTGCTGGAGAACTTTTCTTTTGGTAACTGAAGCAGGTGGATTTTAGCAGTTATGTCCCCTACCCTTCCTCCTTTCCATTTACTACTGTGAGAAACTGGCTCACAAAAAATATAATTAGTAATATAATTTATTATAAAGAAAAAGGCAAACAGCAACAGACGCATGGCTTGGGAGAATCCAAGTCAGAGGCACAACATTTGTCACACAGGTTTCACATTTTAACTCTTGGGATAATGCATAGGCATTGGCTTTTTAAAACTAGGAGGGACTATTATAATCATTTCATACATAGGCATAAACCAGGAGGGATTACTATAATCTTTTCCCGGAAATCATTTACATAGGCTCACCCATTTCTGTTCCCCTTTGCACATGCTCAGTTAATCATGAGGAAGGGTCTTTTTGTTGATTCTGGATGAAGTCAGAGTACATCATCATCATAACTCTTTCACCCCAGCCACAAGACCAGTTTGAGCTGGCCCGTTCATTCAATCATCTCATGGCTGGAGCTCCAACGATTAGCAGCTGGGCTTTTGTTATAACAGTTATCTCATGGCTGACACTCAAGTTGATCTCCTGATGGGCTCAGCAGACTGATCCTGTTGTTAATTAACTAGGTAAGAGCTAGGGCTGCCCTGGTGACTTGTCCTGGAGTTTCAAGCTTCTGTCTCTTGCTTTTGGGTATTTTGAAACTTACACAGTTCAAAATCAGTTGTGCATAACGGCTCAAGATATTCTACAAAAAACTCTACAACATAATTAGACGAACTTATATCCTAGTTCACACTATTAACATTTAAAATATCCCTAAGTATGCAGTATCTACATCATAAGTGATTGTATATATAAATTCTATTTTATGAGGGCCAAAACTTCTTTCATCCTTTACACTATTCCATAAAGATTTTCTCCAGGAAGACTAACCAGTCTCCCTCTTTCTAAACTGCAAATGTATCAGTATTGGTGCATTTGAAAGACTGGCTGTACCAAAGACACTCTACTGTAGATGGACTTTGCCTACACAGCTCTCAGTGACCTATTGTTATTCTTGGTTTTGTGCTCTGAGTACATGGCCCCAGAAATTGCAAATGCTTATCTACTGTAGGAAAGATTAAAGTCCTTGCAATTCTTCACACTGAACTCTTAACACAATTCCAGAATCTTTCTGAGAAGACTATGGGAAGCAGAACTAGAGAGAAATATTTTTACTATTTTCCCACAATGGGAAAAACAACATGGGTAAAAGATGATGGCACTGTAGGAAGATTAAATTCTCATTTTTTTACTGCAAATATGGCAATTTTAATGGTAATTTTAAAATTTAGATTATATTGATATCCTCTACCAAGTTTATCTAGAACTTTTGAAACTTCTATTTAAAAAAATATCTTAAAATCTTGTCTGTGACAAAAGCAGATAAACAACCACATGACATACTGGTGAAAAGAGATAAATTCAGACTTTTCTCCTACTTACCATTCCACGTTTGGAAGATGACTCATTCCTTGCCTATTTCAGAATATCCTGGTTCCCCTTCCCCTTTTTCTGCTAAACCTTCGTGCATACCTGTCACAGTATCACAGTATCATAGTGTTGATAAGGTTGGAAAAGACCTTGAAGATCATCAGCCCAACCTATAACCCAACTAAAACCTAACAGCTGTAATATTTATATCATGGCCCTCAACACCTCATCCAGCCTACCCTTAAACACCTCCAGGGATGGCGATTCAACCACCTCCGTGGGCAACACATTCCAATGCCGTAATCCTCTTTCAGTGAAAAACTTTTCCCGAAGGTCAAGTCTAAACCTCCCTTGCTGGATCTTAAGACCATGACCCCTTGTTCTCTCTCCAATGGCCAGAGAGAAAAGACCACCCCCTGCCTGTCTACAACCCCATTTTAGGTAGTTACAGACAGCGATAAGATCACCCCTGAGCCTCCTCTTTTCCAGACTAAACAGACCCAGCTCCCTGAGCCGCTCCTCACAGGGCTTATGCTCCAGCCCCTTAATCATCCTTGTTGCCCTTCTCTGAACTTGTTCCAGCACCTCAACATCTTTCTTAAATTGATGGGCCCAGAACTGGACACAATACTCAAGATGCAGCCTAACCAGTACCGAGTATAGGGGAAGGATAACTTCCTTTGCCCTGCTGGCCACACCATTCTTGATGCAGGCCAGGATGCCATTGGCCCTCTTGGCTGCTTGGGCACACTACTGGCTTGATTTTGCTGTCCACAAGTCCCTTTCAACCTGCTCACTGTCTAAGCACTCCATTCCCAGCATATAGCTCTGCTTGGGGTTGTTATAACCAAAGTGCAGAACCTGACATTTAGGCTTATTAAAACTCATCCTATTGGCATCTGCCCATCTTTCCAATCTGTCCAAATCCCTCCGCAGGGCCCTCCTGCCTTCTAACAGATCAACACATGCTCCAAGCTTGGTGTCATCTGTCCATAGTTGGGAGATTGTTGTATTAATTTCTGAGGTATGTGGTTCCTCTGGTTTGCTTCAGAAAATACCCCGCGGCTTTTGCTAGCTTCCTTGTGTTCATTGTGGCATCTTTATTTTCATATCTGCTCAAGAAATATGTTATCAAATCTCATTGGGAATAGAAAATACGTATCAATAAAATGTGTGATGAGCAGGAGGGCACATACTAAGACATCTAGTTGTCTGTGTCAATTTATTGTCTCTCAACCCTGAACATCCTAACAGCAACACACCCCATAATAGCAACTTTCAAAGACCTTGGCTTTAAACATGAATCCTCTTAATTTTCTTGACACTTTGATCATGTTCTTATTTAACAAGTGTGTAAGAAAATATTTTACTTTTTAGCAAGACCATATTGCAGTTCTGATATGGGGGCTTGGGGACGATGAAGGAATTTAAATAATAAGGCTTAGTTTTCAGAAACATGTTTGTAACTTGTTAATTTACTGTGTCACGGGGTGTTAGTTATTGATGAACATGTTTGTAACTTGTTAGTTTGCTTTATTGGGGTATACCTGAAGAAACCTAGTTGTTGGTAAACATGTTTATAACATGTTAGTTTGCTGTGTCAGGGTGTGTCAGCATGAAATGTGTATAAGACTGGGAGCTTTCCTCAGCCCTGTATCACAGTATCACAGTATTAGCAAGGTTGGAAGAGACCTTGGAGATCATCAGGTCCAACCTGTAACCCAACATCATGCCGTTGTCTAAACCATGGCACTAAATGCCTCATCCAGCCTACTCTTAAACACCTCCAGGAATGACGACTCCACCACCTCCCTGGGCAGACCATTCCAAAGAGAGATCACTCTCTCTGTGAAAAATCTCTCCCTAACATCCAGTCTAAACCTCCCCTGGAGTAGCTTAAGGCCATGTCCTCTCATTCTGGTGTCGTCAGCCTGAGAGAAGAAATCCTTACCCACCTGGCGGCAACCTCCCCTCAGGTTGCTGTAAACAGCAATGAGGTCACCTCCGAGTCTCCTCTTCTCCGGGCTGAACAACCCCAGTTCTCGTAGCCGCTCCCTGTGTGCATGTTTGGAGAATTGTCCCAGCAGCAACAAACATACCTGCTTTACAAGCTCTGCATTGTGAAGTACTTATTCCACAAAACAGATCAGTTCCATTTTTCTACAGTGCCCGAAGGCTTGGGAGAGATATGATACCACGTAGCTTTCTAAGAACAATCTTGCAAGCCATATTTGTAATAAGGATGTGTTTTTCGTTTAATTTTACTGATGAAGAAAAGGAGCCAGGAGAAAAGTTTAAATTTTCATTTCCTTACACATAAGCATTAATTTATCTTGGTACTTTTTGGTGATGAGAAGGGTAGGTTTCTGTCTAATTATATAGCAGGACTTTCATAATTACAATTTAGCACTTCTGGCTTACGTAATAAAATATCATTCCCCCTCTGGCCCTTCATATTTCTTCTAATGGGCTTACAACCTTGTTGGAGGGCTTATCTTCTCCAATATGGATAAATTCTGTAGATCATGGTCTAAGACTTTAGTGCTCTGCTGCAGGCCTCTTTGGCACATTGCAAAATTCCATTACATCTAAGAGACTTTTTGCAGTTGAAATCAGCAAAGGAATGAACAGTGAACCAAATCTAAGAAAAAAATATATAAAAAAAAGAAAGCGATGTCTTTGCTTTGTTATTGATGCAAATCTTTTGGCTTACTCTAGAGCATATTGTGTCTGTGTTGAAGCTTCTGTCATTAAACTAATTGTTGTGGAGATTGTCTTTAACTGCTTGAAAGGAGGTTGTAATCAGGCGGGGTATGGTCTCTTCCCTCAGGTAACTGGCCACAGAACAAGAGGACTCAGTCTCAGCTCCATCAGGGGAGGTTTAGACTTGATATTAGGAAGGAAGTTTTCACTGAAAGGGTGAAATGCCTTTGGAATGGGCTGCCCAGGGAGGTGATGGAGTCACCGTACCTGGAGGTGTTTAAGAGTAGGCTGGATGAGGCACTGAGTGCCATGGTTTAGACAATGGGTGTTGGATAAGTTGGACTTGATGATCTCTAAGGTCTCTTCCAGCCTTACTAATACTGTGATACTATGTGATACTGTACCTCTGAAAGATTTTTGAGGCAGACTTAAGTAGAAGTCTCATTCAAGAAATTCCGATATTGGTACCACGTAGCAGGACATGCCACCAAATGTTAATAAAGCATTGCAATATAGATGCTCTGAATGCTCTAAATATACATATTACATTTTGATTTTTAACTTTGAGTAATTCCTCATGGTTTTCTTTCACTTCCACAAATTAACCCCCTCACATCTTTAAAAGGATCTCTATTGCATCCACACTAGCTATTGCTATTTTATACTTGGAAAAAAAAACAAATAAAAAATTAAATTTATAACTATGCAGAGAAGAAATAAAAACAGAAATCAAGACTAATTTTTTTGCTTTTATTCTGGCAGTTGGCATTTGCTTCCCACCTTTCTCTCGGTGCTGTCTGAAGACGCAGTGCAAAATATTATCCTAAGAGAAAGAGAATCGAAAAGATGAGGTGGGGGGAAACCCCCACTCTTTTTCTTCCATTGGCTTCCATTATTAATGTTCAGTAGTGCCCTGATGAGGGACAGGTTCATGGGTTCTTTTGCAATAGCTCAAGGTTTCACACAAAAGAGGGAAGATATTTCAAAAGCCAGATAATGTGATTGTGAAAGCATGAAGACTCAGAGGGAATGTGCAAAGACAGAAGTAGAACTCAGTGGATAGATTATTTTTTTTAAGGAGGCTGAATTATAAACTGTTTGCTTTTGTGTCCTCTGCAACTGGAATCACAGTTGATGTTGAGAGTAGTGAAAATAACTCCTATATGCACGTAAAGTTATAAACAATATCTTTTGTTTTCTTGAAAGACATCAGAAACAATTACTTGGCCGAAAATGAGATGGTTATCATTATTTGGAGTGAAAAATGTGACTACTTGTACAGTTTTAATTGGTTCAGAATAAATTTTATTGAACCAAAACTACAACTAGTTGTGGTTTTGTCACCTGCAATTTTAAACAGCAAAGCAGAAATTACATTGTGATATATACAGACTGTGCTAGAGACTTCTGAGGAAAAAACCCAACCTTTACTTGGGATATTATATGTAGAACTGATGCCTTATCTCAAAAAGGATATTTTAGACCTCAAATGAGAGAAAACGGGGGTGACTCTAATAGAGTGCTGTGTGAGGTCTTCTCTGAAGGTAAGCTATGTAGTTTAAGATTATTACAAAAAATAACTACAATCTCGAGGAAGTAGATGTTTTCCCTATATCTGAACATATGGAACTAAGCAGTCAATAAAACTAAATAGTGAGAAGCTAAAATTCAACCAACAAAAATATTCTTTTCCCAAAAATATGTGATTAAGGTGTGTAAAGTCCTGAGAACAGCAGTGAAAGTGAATTAGAAAGGGATTAGATGTTTGTACATGGATAACAAGAGACTCAATAATGTTGCTGGTAAATGTTTTGAAGTGAATCCTAATTCTTGTGCTTTGGCATACAGAAGATTGATAAAGATCAGTTGAAATGGGTAAAATTTGTGCTTTGTGGGGTTTAAGTGTGTCATCCCTTGATGCTTCTAATACAATAATACTGTAAAAATTTGATGACTTCTGTGTTCCAGGATGGTAATCTGGGATACAAGGTAAAGGCATTTGTGTTGGGTTGGCCCTGGTGAACAGCAAAGCTGCTCTATCACTTCCTCTACTCTGTCGGTCGGGAGAAAGAAACTATGACAAAAGCTTCATTCATGTGTCAGGATAAGGACAGGGAGAGATGATTCACCAGTTACTGTCATGAGCAAAACAGACCTGACTTGGTACAATTAGTTTATTATCATAAACAGAGTATTGCAAAGAGAAATAAAACCAAATCTCAAACACACCTTCTCCCTACTCCTCCCTGCTTCCTGGGCTTAAATTTACTCCTAGTTTTCTCTTATGTCCTCCCCTTCAGTGGTGCAGGTGGACAGGGAGTGAGGGTTACAGTCAAGAAATTAGGGTTACATTTTGTCAACCCAGCTTTTTCCTTCTCAGAAGGAAGACTCCTCACACTCTTTCCCTGCTCCAGTATGGGTTCCATGAACTGCTGTAGTGTAAGTCCTTCCCAGAAGCTACAGTTCTTCAAGAACTGCATCAGAGTGGGTCCCTGCCACAGGGTGCAGTCTTTCAGGAGCAGGCTGCTCCGTGTGGGTCATCCATTGAGTGACATGTCCTGCCAGGGGCCTATTCCAGTATGGGTTTCCCACATGGTCACAGTGACTTGTGGAAAAAAACCCCATAGCCCACAAGAGTTATGAGATAGGTATGTTTATTAGCAGCGCTGGAAGCAAGCGGGATAGATCCTCAAAAATCTTGTTTACCTTGCTGGTTTTGGCAGTGCCTTATATGCTACAGAGTTATACAATATTCAGTACGTGAGTCATACAATATTCAGCAAGTGAGTTACATATGAATCCCAGTTCTCACTTGGGTTATGGTTGATATCAGTACATCTCTAACATTCTGTGGACAATCGGTGGTCTATGGATGCACATTCCTTGCTGAGTAGTTAAAGCTTAATCCTCTTAGCTCACTTCCAACCTCCTGCTGGCAATTTTTAGTCTATCACTCCCTGTGTATTACCCCGTGTTTCCAACTTAATTCACTCTTTGGTTTATTACTCTTTATGTTCACAACTCAACAGCCTCCTTTTGGCATCCACTTACTCTAGTGAGGGCTTCTTTCTGAGCTGCAGGTGGATCTCTGCTCCACTGTTGATGTGAGGAATAAACTCCAAAACGCAAGGTTATGGAGAGGTATGTTTATTCAGTACCGGGAACACGAGGATATCGCCTCTAAACGTGTTCAACTTTGGTTATTCCTACATTTACATTTATACCCATACAAGATAGCCTCCCCCGCAAGTGGCAGTTACACAACTCTGCAGAATATTTGCCATCTTTGCAAAACACCTCCAATTTTTTGCCCCAAAGTTCCTGTTTTCTTGCAATCTTACTTCTTGTAGAATCCTGTCCTTTTGCATCCTGTTTTTCCATCCTGAGGTTCTAGGTGTCTTATCTTGTAAGTCCTTAACTACTTAAAGATATATCCATTGTTTGGGGGTGTTTTGCCAAGCTGGTGTTTTACCATGATCTTATCAGTTATCATTAACCTTATCTAGTACAAACATATGCTAACTACCCACCTGGTCTTTGTTGGGGGGCGGATTTGCTTCTGGCCTGGCACCTTTGACCTAGTCTCATCTGGACTTGTCAATATATTTCAAACTCCTATACAAAACAAAGTTTAAAATATCATGAATATAATAAATACATACTAACAGTTTCCTAGTTAAATGTAAAGTCTTACAATATTAAAACCTAAAACTATAAAAACCCTTATTCACTGTGGACTTCCATGGGCTGCAGGGGCACAGCTGCCTCACCATGGGCTGCACCAAAGGCTGCAGGGGAATCTCTGGTCCAGAGCCTGTGGCACTTTCCCCACCTCCATCGCTGACTCTGGTGTCTGCAAGGCTATTTCACTCATATTCTCTGTATGTTCTCCCTGTATACAATTGCTGTTGCACAGTTTTGTCCATTTTTTAAAATATATTATCCCACCATAACTAATTGGTTCAGCCTTGGCCATCAGTGCGTCTGTCCTGGGCCTGACTGGCATTGGCTCTGTCAGGCACAGGGGAAGTTTCTGGCAGCTTTTCACTGAAGCTACCCCCATACCCGCCTCTCCTTCCAGTGCCTCTTCAGAACCTGCCCACACAAACCAAATACAGTACCTTGGCTTTCAGACGAGTATACACAAGATTCATCAAGTCATGGCAAATAAGTATATACTTGAAATTAAACACCTATCCAAACATGTTGTTGTATATGAATGTTTACTGTCAAGAAAATCTTCCTCTTCATAAAATGGTATAGAATGAAGCNTGTCAATATATTTCAAACTCCTATACAAAACAAAGTTTAAAATATCATGAATATAATAAATACATACTAACAGTTTCCTAGTTAAATGTAAAGTCTTACAATATTAAACCCTAAAACTGTAAAAACCCTTATTCACTGTGGACTTCCATGGGCTGCAGGGGCACAGCTGCCTCACCATGGGCTGCACCAAAGGCTGCAGGGGAATCTCTGGTCCAGAGCCTGTGGCACTTTCCCCACCTCCATCGCTGACTCTGGTGTCTGCAAGGCTATTTCACTCATATTCTCTGTATGTTCTCCCTGTATACAATTGCTGTTGCACAGTTTTGTCCATTTTTTAAAATATATTATCCCACCATAACTAATTGGTTCAGCCTTGGCCATCAGTGCGTCTGTCCTGGGCCTGACTGGCATTGGCTCTGTCAGGCACAGGGGAAGTTTCTGGCAGCTTTTCACTGAAGCTACCCCCATACCCGCCTCTCCTTCCAGTGCCTCTTCAGAACCTGCCCACACAAACCAAATACAGTACCTTGGCTTTCAGACGAGTATACACAAGATTCATCAAGTCATGGCAAATAAGTATATACTTGAAATTAAACACCTATCCAAACATGTTGTTGTATATGAATGTTTACTGTCAAGAAAATCTTCCTCTTCATAAAATGGTATAGAATGAAGCCGTAAAAAAAATGAATGAAGTCAACAAGCAGTTGAAGTTTTCCACTGAATGTTTTAACATGCATATTCAGCTCTAATACTTTTAGAGAATATTTCAGGTAAGCATCAAGCTTCTTCTGCTTAGTAAAATGTTTTCACTGCTGCAATGGCCTCTCCATCACAACATCCTAGCTATATTCTTATTTATTTCTTGTTACAATAGTGCTCAAATTCAAGATCTGCCTGAGTTGAGCATATGTCTGCATTAAAACAAAAACCTGAAGTGACTTGTGAATGCCTCTTGCTCTTTTGGTTGGAATTAAAACCTGACAGATTTAATTTAAGGTGGATTTTTTCTGTCTAATTAACTGTATTTAATCCTACTGACCCACTTCTATTTCTCTGTGTGTTGTCTTTATGAAAATATCAATGATCAGTGTAAAAGCTCTGATTTTCAATTAACCTAGCACCTGGAGCGTGGTACTCTGTGAATTCTGTGGGACAGCAAAGAATAGTTTAAACTGCACTTGGTTTATATGTGCATTTTGAGAGACATAGGGTTTGTTTTCCTGTTCAAACAGCATTTAATACAATACAGTTACTGGCTGAAGATTGTACAAGTACACCTATATCCTTTCTCCAGAAAAGTATGAAGAGAAGGTGACACATAAAAGGTGTTGTGTGTTTAAAGCATATTTCTGGGTGTGCAATTAATTTCTCTGATATTTTATTGTTTAATTTTATCTTCAGGTAAATATTGTGGGCAAGAAAAAATCTTTGATGTGATTTTACTCAAGAGCAAGGTGTATGCTCCTTTTCTAAAGGATTCACAAAGAGGTGGTAACAGTGTTGTTTCAGCCTTACCCAGCATCTAAATCTTGATAAATAATTCAATAGAAGTCACTGCTCTAGTAAATAGTAATTAGGTTTATGAAAGAAAGAACAGTTGCTTCAGATAAGAGAGTGAGGGCCCTGTTTCTCACATTGCCCAGACAAACATCCATCATTGTTCACTCTCAATGTAATGAGGGCACACGTTTAATACAAAGCAAGCACTGCAATCTCCATTTGAGAAAATTCTAGTTGAAGTATATTCTTGTACTTTTTAGTACAACTGTTAAGTGTTACCTAGTTAGCCTTTGTTCTAAAGCTGGCTGAAAATTCAACTGCGATTACACAAAAACATGGGATTTACCATGGCCAGCTCTTAGAAAAATGAGTCTCTGCCTTGTCTCTAGCCATTAGCCATCCTTTTCCCCTTTAAATCACCAGAATGTTCAGAATAACTAATTCAGTTTGTCCAACTAGATCACACCAAGTGTTCTGTGCACTCACTGTTAAGCATTTAAACACTGATCAAAAATATTTAAAGGCTCAAACTTTATAAGAAGTTTCAAAACTTCGTTTGTTATTCAATCATCTACCATTTGTAGCCTTCGCTTCAATATGATGTCCCTGCTTTGTAGTACATCATATGCCATCCAGTTTCTTTGACTGTTTTGAGTAGTTCACAAATTTTCAAAGTTCGCTGTGTTCTTGAACATCTTCTACTGCTGTGGGTCCTTGTTTAGGAGGTCAGAGAAGGGCAACATGGTCAAATGAATTTTTGTACCAAAATATTTGCATCAATTCTGTTTAGTTCATCTTGTCAAAATACTTTCAACTTTGTGAAGTTCTGCATTTCAAGGCATAATAGTCCATAAAAAGACCTTTTTTTCCAATTGAAAGCATCAGATAAATAATGATAAGAATGAGAAATACTGCACTACACTCTAACAGTATGCAACCAGCATGACCGTTGTGATTTATCAATCTTTTACAACTCCTTTTGCTGCTAAAGCAACTGTTCCATGAAGAATATTCTGTAGAGTAGGAGAGATGTGGGGAGATTAAGTTACATCTTATTTTTATGGCACACATCAATGTAGATTCATTAAATTTGCAGAAAAAATCTCGCCAGTCACAGAAATCTTCCCTTTCCTTCTTTCCATCCTTATTTCCACCAGGGATCCCTACATGGGAACTATGCCCTCCTGCTTCCCTCTGAACCACTGAGCCCAGAGTTCCATGCTTTCAAGGAACTCAACTACTTTCCTTACTATACCCTTAATATTTAATATGTAACATTCAGTTCTGTGTTCTGACTTAAATCGTTCAATAGACTATGTGTTATTCAACAGTAGAATATAATGTTAAACAAGGAGGAATTTCAGATCCATTTATGAATGGACCTGATTACATAACATCTGCTTGCTTTCTTTTGGGTTCATTATTGCTTTTAATTTTAATTCTTTCAATTATTTAAGTTTAAAAAGAAGTAGTTTTCCATCTAGGACATTTCTAGGATTGACCTCCTTTCCTCTACGTGAGAACAAATGTGCAGTTAGTACCTAGTTAGCCCAAGTGCATAATGCATGCAAAATTAATAGATGGGCAAGATCTGCTTGCGTGTTACAAAACGATGACAAATTAATGTATTTGGATTGACTTTCCCCTCTCCATATGGTTCCTTATAGAGATTTAGAGGTACTTTTGCATGGTGCCTGTGGTTCCACGCTTGTGGGCCTGATCCCTGGGTGCGTGTTCACTTGGGAGTTGGACTAGATGATCCTATGGGTCCCTTCCAACTCAGAATAACCTGTGAACCTATGACAAGCTGAGATTTTACTGTATCCTTGTTGCCAAAGATCTAGTCCAGTTCCATTCTTTTCTCTTCAAAGTAAACAGAATTCAATCTGAGGCCACACCAGGTTTTTTACAACTATATGGGTAATTAATTTCCCTGCAGCTTCAGAATGCTATGTCATTTGTACCTGCACTTTGTTCGTAGAATCATAGGATATTCTGAGTTGGAAGAGACCACAAGGATCATCATGTTAAGCTCCCTTCCCTGCACAAGGTCACCCCAAGAATCACACCATTTATTTGAGATCCTTGTCCAAACACTTGAGCTCTCTCATGCTTGATGCTGTGACCACTTCCCTGGAGAGCCTGTTCCAGTGCCACACAACCTTCTGGGTGAAGAAACTTTACCTGATATCCAGCCTAAACGTGACACAGCTTCATGCCATTCCCCTGCGTTTGCCACTGGTTGCCACAGAGAAGAGATAAGTCCCTGCCCCTCTGCTTCCCCTCCCAAGGAAGTTGTTGTGTACCATGAGGTCTCTCCACAGTCTCCTCTTCTTCAGACTCAACAGACCAAATGATCTCAGCTGCTTCTCATCTAGCTTCCCTTCTAGACACTTCACCATATTCATAGCCATTCTTTGGATGCTCTCTAATAGCTTTATGTCTTTCATATTGTGCTAGTTTGGTTTTTTCCTCTGGCAGCGAGGGGGGTTAGCAGCTCCTGCCTGGGCTTCCATTGCTGCCATGGAGATCAAGGTCAAACAGATAGAGACACCTCTGTGAATAACATATTGGAGAATAGAAAAAAAAAGGTAGTAACAGAAAGTAGATGGCCAGTAGATGGGTGAGAAGCTGAGAGCTATGAAGGCACCACCAGGCTGACTAGAGAAGGGGTAGAAAGGTTTCCAGGCATCTCGCTGCTGCTCGTAGAATGGACCATAGTGAAGCAGACTGTCTGCCTGCAAACCTATGGAATATATAGAGAGAAACCAGAGATGCAGAATNGTGTTAGGCATGAGTAAGGGCGAGGCACAGTCCATTGGACATGTGGTAACAAGAGAGACCACTAAGGATATAAGTTGACTTCGAAGAGCCAATTTGTTGTTTATTTCATCTCTGGGGGATACAGTTTTGTCCTTAACAGCACATGATTTATTATCCCCTTGTATTTAGGTCATTCAATGGAGTTCTCATCTTCCACACAGACAAATTGCAATAACATCCCTGCTGAATTCACAGCAAATTCACAGCACTGGAGAGCCCTAGCAAGATCATCAGTCCCTAAAGGGCCTGACTTGGGGCAAGGAGACAGGTGAGAAGGGAGGAGAATCCCATAGAGGCTGTGAGGGACCAACCACAACCCTATCTCCACCCTCTCAGGTGATAGGTGTCAGGAGTGGAGTGGGAAAGAGGGGACTAGGGAAAAGCTAAGTGGAAGATGTTGGGGTTTTTTTGCTGTTTGTTTTTCTTTCTCAATACCAAAATATATTTTAATTGTGAATAAATTAAATTAATTTTCTCCATATAATCCTGTTTAGCCTATGAGAGTAACTGATAAATGATCTCCTTGTCTTTACCCATGAGCTATCTCATTGTGCTTTCTCTCCTTGTATCTCTGAGGATGGGGAGTGAGTGCATGGCCAGATGGATTTTTTGCTTTAGTCAAGGTTAATCCAGCACAGAGAACTGCAGGAATGACTGTATTGCCTGTTTCTTATAATGCTTCTCGAAGTTATTTTTGAAGAATTTCAATGTCCATTTTGGATGGTTGAGAGAAGTGTCTTGGCTCTCCAGAAGACTGGACACATGAAAGTTGTGGTCTGCATATTTGCATGCTTGTGAGACCCCACTCTGGGCCAGAGGCTCTATGACATAGATACATGTGTCTGCATCCAGATGAGCAAGTCCTGTTTATCTGTTCAGGCTTTAAACCACACTAGTGCAGCTGCATGTCTCTGCCTGTACACTCAGACAGCAGAGCCTGGCTATTTTTGTTTCCCCTGCCTGCATAAATCCACAAGATATATTCTGGGTGATCCTAGACTTAGGTCTGCCATTAAAAGAATGGCTTGAAGAATAACAGATTTGTTTTTTATTTCTGCATTTAGAAGAAAGTAGCTTCCCAAAACATCTAGACATGATCTGCATAGCAGTAAATATGTATGTGAGGTGCTGCAGAGGCTGTATTTGCAATTATACTGAGAGAGCAATGCTGCACAGGGAGGTGTGTTGGTAAACAGTCCTGAAACATCCCTCTGAATTACAGCAGTCTGGCAGGATCCTGGTAGTGAGAAGAGACATGCTAAGGATGTGCCAAGGAGTTAAACACAATTGCTTCACTCCAGGTGTGATTCAGAGGTTTATTTGAGACTGTGACCGACTTTTAAAAAAAATATTCACTCAAGCTGTCCTGAGATATGAGGTGAATTGTCTCATATTTTTAGAGACTGGCTTTTTCTGGTAGCATGAGGGATGATGATCAAAGGCCTGGGGGGTTATATATAAGAAAGAGACTCATGAAGGCACAGGAGCAGGCGATCCCATTGTGCCGAAAAGTGAGTCGGAGGGGCAGATGGCCAGTCTGGATGAGCAAAGAGCTCCTGAAGGAGC
>WEKX01011187.1:160247-187076 GCA_013390025.1 Pitta sordida
GATAATGTTAGACAAGTGTTCAGTTTTGATATTTTAAAATAATCTTTGGTTCTGATATTTTCAAATAATTTTCATAAGCAAATTTCACTTAATAGCAAGGTACTACTAGTACTGCCTGCCAGCCGGTATTTTTCATTATAAAAGACATATATATATATATATATATATATATATAAAAAAAAAAAAAGCTGAAAACCTCTAGGGAAGCATCTTAAACAAACAAGTCCATCTGGCTGTTTGATGAATTAATATGTATTTTAGGTGGGAGTGATACCTATGAGTGTTGTTAAGGTTGTCCAGCATTTCTTATAGTAACACTCTAGCTTTTATTGCTTATCATTTTGCTGTATCTTAATTGCTTGGGCTGAAACTCTTTATACAGGGGCATCTGCCTTGCACTGAATTAATTTTGGAAAAGTGCAGCCAAAATAGTTTAGCTCTCTCCATAAAAGAATACAGGAGAAATAATCAGTTTTGTCTACATTGCAAATGGATCATATGTTCTCCTTTGGAAGACTTGCACTTACGTGCTTAGGAATAGATACTGCAAAGAGAAAAGATAAGAAATGATCCTTCTGTTGTGTTCATCTGTCTGAACTTGCATTATAGGACAGCCCATAAACGTTTGAATAAACACATGCCTAGCAGCAGGTAGACCTAGACAGCCTAGCAGCAGGTAGACATAGACAGCCAAGTTCCTCTGACATGTTGAGTGCCCTGGATGTTTTCCAGTCTGTGTTAAAACAGATTTGCAGAGTTTTGCAACTTTCCTTCCTTTTTTGGGGATGACATAAGTTAGGCCAGATCTAAGGTGGGACACAAGGTGAGAGATGCAATACACAAGGCGAGAGGCAAGTTCGTGTGCTGAAGTTAAATGGGGGGAAAAGTTGCCCTTATGGCTTACAGAACAAAATTTTCAGAAGGAGATCTAGGAGGTGACGAGACATAGGAAGAGACCAACTGATTTGGGTTTAGGATATTGTAGGTTTGCTAGGATGGATGTGTGTCAGGTGTGACTTTATGTGTATGGCAATACGTATATGTGTGTGTGTGCATAGGAAAGAGGAGCTGTATGCAAAACCAAGGAAGAGGTCAGTTGTTGGTGAACTAAGGCAGCAGAGATCAGGGATTTGTGGAATGTGTACTGGGAGCAGTGGGGTATGTCATGAACAAGTCATGAACAAGTAATGACATCACGTCTTGAACGAGTGTTCATGATTTCATGAAATGGTTGATGTCAGAAGTCACCTCTTGAGATCAGCTAAAGCAGGTTGCAGAGGACAGTATTCAATCAAGTTTTTAATATTTTCAGTGATGGAAACTCCACAATCTATCTGGTCAACCCATTCCAGTGTTCAGGGAGTTCAGCACTGACCTCCAGAAAGTCTCATCTTCTTTTGTGGGTGCCTATGGAAAAGTTCGGGACTTGTTTTCCATACACAAAATAAATGGCAATGGCAACCCTTTTTCCACAGTGGTGTTTAGAAAATTATTGATTGTGATTCTGTGAGGTACTGCAGTGGTGAGCAGAGCTCTGCAGCTCCTAAGGCTGTCTGCAAGATGATATTTTGGACCTGGGCTGTGCTATTCACAATATTTTTTTTAAACTTCTAATGCTGCTGTAGTTCCTCCAAGTCCCATCAGACGTTTGTATCTTATTAAACATTGGAAATGTGCTTAGTTTATTTACTCTCTGTTTTCTCTCCAGTATGCAATCTTCCAGAGCCCCGAATAAGAGGACTGTAAGCTGAGATTTCCCACTGCCTTCCAGGTAAGGAATGCACTGGTGGGTAAAAGTAGCCTTTTCATACTTAAAGCAAGGCTGTTTATTTGGCAGGTTGGTTGTAACAAGATGATGGACTAAAAACTGACTGGTAGAGTGAACAAAATATTAAATGGATGGCAGCTGATTAAATGGATGGCAGCCTCTGTGGCTCGAGGACAGGATAAGTGTAAGGACTTGCAAAGAGAAGTATAAGCTTTTCTTGAATACAACTATTAAAGCAAGTCAAGTATTTGTGAACCTTGTTATACTATACTATGTGGGTTTGTATGAAATATATGCTTAGTAAAATGATAAATTATACTTTATACTTGTAGTACTGTAGTCTTTACCTTTAATTCTCCCCTATGAAACATGAAAATACTGCATGAATTTAAAAAATGCATGACCATAAAAAGCTGCATTATTTAAAAAATACTTCTAAATTGTGGTACTCCCTAACAATCTGTTATACTTATTAGAATCACAAAATGTTTTCAGTTGGAAGGGATCTTAAAGATCACCGAGTCCCAAACCCCTTGCCATGGGAAACAACAGCTTTCACTAGATCAAGTTGCCCAAGGCCCCATCTGATCTGACTTTGAATGCTTCCAATGATGCGGCATGAATAGGAGTTCTGTCACCAGCTGCATCAAAATAAATATAGATATATTTTTTATCAAACAGCTACATGAAAGGCATCTTTTGACCCCCTCTCCTGTTTTTCTCCTTCCTTTGCATAACTGCTTCTCTGTTACATAACATGAAAATGGATTATGTGAGACTGTGTAATTCATGTTGGAGATTGAATTATACAGCAATATGGTGCATTGCTTCCTAAAAGGGTCTTGACATCTGAATGCTCCTAGAGGATATAGAGGATCCAGAAGAAATCAAAACCCCAAGACTGAGAGTTCTCTTTTGGTTTTGTGTGTCAGACTTTCCCTTTGGACTTTACCTTTCTCTAAAATTATAAATTAGAAAGAAACAGTCCCCGGAAACTGCACCACAATAAAAAGGTAGATTCATCTTCTCAGTTTGTTAAAAGAGAAGCTTAATTTTCTCTGTCCATTAACTACAGAGCTGTTATGTTTCCTGCTTCTACCCCGGAGCACACTTTTGGCTCTACCTTCTGCTCCCCAACCACAGTGTGACATGTTACACATCCACAGTGAGCTCTCAGAGGTTTCATGCTGCAGATTGTATCCTAGAGCTTGAAAGAAGTTGTTGCAGCCAGGACATAATCTCTGCCTGAGACCACTCATTGGACCCTCCAGGTGGAAGCTGAAGGTTGTGTTCTTTCATTACCACATGAGACAGTCTGCCTGAGACACAATCACTTCCTTGCCCTGTATACGTGTTAAACTCACAAGATTCTGCCTCATCATGTAAGGTATTATGCGTTGACATTGAGGTATCTGAGGAATCATAGAATATTAAGGTTTGGAATAGACCTTAAAAATCATCTGGTCCCATCTTGCCATGGGCAGGGACAACTATTTGACCAGGTAGCTAAAGGCCTTACCCAACCTGGCTTTGAACACTGTCAGGGTTGGAGCATCCACAAACTCCCTGGACAACCTATTCCAATGTCTTTCACCCAGTAAAAAAATTCTTTCTAGTATCTAACTTAAATTTCCCCTTTTCTCACTTTGTACCCATTACTCCTTGTCCTATCACTACAGTTCCTGATGAAAAGTCTCACCCTGGCTTCCCTGTAAGACCTTTTCAGGTGCTGCAAGGTTGGTATGAGGTGTCCAGACAAGCTTCTCTCCTTCAGACTGAACTTTCTCAGCCCGCTTTTATAGGGGAAATGCTCTAGTCCCCTTATGAACTCCATGGCCTGCTCTGGACTTGTTCTAACAGTTCCATGACCTTAGGTTGTGGGAGCCACAACTGTATTCAGTACTCCAGGTGGGGTTCCACAAGAGTAGAGTAGAGGGGCAGAATCACCTCCTTTGACCTGCTGCCCACAGTCTTTAGGATGCAGTCCAGGATTCATTCAGCTTTCTAGGATGCAAGTGCACATTCTTGGCTCATGCTGAGTTTTTCATCAACCATCACCCCCAAGTCTTTCTCTACAGGGCTGTTCTCAATCACTTCTCTGCCCAACTTATTGGTTTGTCTGGGGTTGCCATGAAAACGTGTAGGACCTTGCACTTTGCTTTGTTGAACTTCATGACGTTTGTGCAGTTCCACCTCTCCAGCCTATCAAGGACCCTCCAGATGGCATCCCTTCTGGCCAGCATGTGACTGCACTACACAGCTTGGTGTCATCAGTGGACTTGCTGAGGGTGTACTTGATCCCATTATCCATGTCATCAACAAAGACATTGAATAAATAATCCACAGTATCCACTCCTGCGGAACACAACTCTTCACTGCTCTCCACAGATTGTCAGTTGTTGTGTCCTCATGCACTAATGCTGTAGCCCCATCACAGAAGGTCACCAAATTTGCCAGGCCTGAACAAGCAGTAAGAATTTTGCAGTTCTAAGCTTATTTCAATTGTTTTAAGACTTTTTTTTTATTTAATCTTGCTCTTGGCACAATTGGTAGAATTGCTATTACACTGCGGCTCAAGTAGTGTGAAGTAGCAGACTGAAGAAGAATCTACAACACGCAGAAATATTTACTAGCCCATTGTGAGCCCTGCGGCATAGACTGCTCCACTGAACATCAATTTGGTCTCCTGCTACCCAACCAGAATATCTTCTTTGGGTTGTTATTAAATAACCCAAAGGATCTAGACAAAGAGTCTGGAATATCACAGAATATGCTGGGTTAGAAGGAACCCCCAAGGACTGTTAAGTCCAAATTCTGGACCTGCATCCATTCTGAAGGGTCACACACGTGCCCAGGAGAATTGTTCAAATGTTTCTTGAACTCTGTCAGGTTTGGTGCTGTGACCACTTCCCTGGGGAGCCTATTCCAGCATCCAACCACTCTCTGGGTGGAGGACCTCTTTCTACTATCCGATCTAAACCTCCCCTGACAATTTTCTGCCTATGCTGGGATGCCAAGTATGTCAAAGAATGTCTGTGCTGTTGATATTGCAGCCAGTCTGGGAGCACTCAGCAGCTAAAGAGGCACTAGGGTATCACAGAATCACAGAATCACAGAAAATTATGAGTTGGAAGGGACCCACAAGGATCATCTAGTCCAACTCACCATCTAATACCCGTACAGCGACCGAGAGTATCCTCGTGTCTAAAACCACAGGCTGCTGTGGGGCTAAGGTGGCAGTTAAGAGATATTTCCAGGAGGTACATTTTGGTTTTAATCTTTGTTAACAGGCATCAGTGGGATAGCTCTTCCAAACAAGAGTAAGGGATGGGATTTGCCTTTACCTTAGGAGGCTGTAGATATATACAGCTAAGTTAGTCAGCCCCAGTGATTTCCTAACAACAAGGTAAAGAAAAAGAGTCACAAGGGAGAATTTAACTGATTTGTTTTAGAAATATGTGTTAGGCTAAGTTGATTTGCCTGTCTTTAGTGTTTAAAACAGGAAAACAATCTAGAAATGACTGAGGTGCATAAATGTAGGTGTCTAGTACGATCTGAGATGCCCTGAGGGGGTCTGTAATTCCTAAGCAGGGCTGCAAGATATGACATAGGTTCTATGCTTAAAAGCTAATGCTATGGTTGAAAATGCAGCCTTTTATCTAGACTCTGTCAAATACATCTGTCATGTGCCCTGTCTTTATCAAATCATATCTATTTATGAAATCAGCATGCTTTACATACTGTAACACAACTTATCTGCCTAGTGAACTGATGCAAGTCATCAATCCTACCACACAGGACCTCCTTGCATGATTGAGGGGGAAAAAAAACCCTATTTCACCTTTTATTTTGTTCAGTTGAGGGTTTTTTTGTGCTTTGTTAGAGCTTTATATCCACTTTGTACTCACTTGGCACAGCTGAAGTTGAATACTCTGCAGGGTTCAGACGGGGAAGTATCAGAGCCATTGGTTTAGTGGGCTCTTCATGTCCTTAGGGGAGGATTTTTACTCACTGTTGCAGATTAGCACCAACAAAAGAATTCAGGTGGGCAGTTCCTCAGTGGTGTAACACGGCCATGCTGAGCCAAAGCACATGAAGCCAGAGGCGAACTCTCTTCTGCTATTCTTGTGCGTGCTCTTGAAATCAGAAATAGAACTTTCAAAAAACAGCCCAAATAGGCAAAGTTGAAAACCATAAGCTTACAAGCTGATTATATGTACCTCAGCAGATACCTTTTTCAGCACACATCCTGATTTAGCAGAAATAAAATCTGTCTGTGATCTCACTGATCTATTCACAATAACCACAGGTTTGCTGTCAGCTAGTTAGTTATGGAGGGAGTGATTTAGATTTGCTCACAATCACTACTGCAATGAGATTTTCAAAATTACACCATGGGGTTCCCCTGGGCCGTACAGGCACCAAATATTTTTTAGCTCTTGAGGGGGGTTTCAGACTACAGTCAAATTTCACATGCATGACATTTTTAAAGATTAAAGTAGATAACATATTCCTTATTTCTTTTTAGAGTTGTAGGAAGTCCCTTTGAGCCTTTATAACCTCTGAGTGGATATCAAAATTGGTGCCTGAAAGGAGATTAATTAAAAAATCTATAGGGAGAATGATGACTAGTTTTGTAGGGTACATGGAGGCTGTGAAACGGGAAGCTACTCCATGGAGGTTTGAAATGCATGCCGGCTGGCACTTTTTTCCTCTTCAGTCAGGTAGTTCTAGGTTCTCCTATACATAGTAATGACATATATAGAAATTGGTTTTATATGAACCACATTATGAGTGCAAATGAGCATGGTGTTCTTCTAGAATATCTTAGAGATGTGCCACCAGCACATCACAGAATCATAGAATTACCTGGTTTAAAGAACATCTTGTTCTGAGTTACATGCCATGAACAGGAACATCTTCCACTAGCCCATGTTGCTTCTAGCTCCATCCAACACAGCCTTAAACAATTCCAGGGACAGGGCATCAACAACCTCTCTGAGAAACCTTATTCCAGTACCTCATGACCCTCACAGTGAAGAATTTCTTCCTACCTAATCTAAACCTACTCTCAGTTTGAAGCCATTTCTCCTTGTCCTGTCATTATATGGTTTTGTAAAACTTATCTCTCCATCTTTCTTTTAGGCCCACCATCTTCAATAAATATTTTTTTCAGGTCTGAGACTTTAATAGAAAAAATAGGAAGATGCACCCAGTGTTTGCCTTGGTGCCTCAAGCTCAGATTCAGATTGACTGCAGCATCGAGGTTGCACGCAGAGATCTGACAGTAGGAAGGAAAACCCCTTAGAAAGTTTCCAGTAGTGATTTTTCCTTCTTTTTCAGTAGGTTTAGACAGGGTTTCACAACGTCCTGCAAGCAGTACCAGCTCCTGAATGAACTGTCATGGCTTATGAGTGTTACGCAGCTTTGCGCTGACATTTTTGGATGGAAGTGACATTTGATTGTTGTGACCTTGCTTGTCTTCTGATGTTCCAGTGCAAAATGAGAGCCTCATGACATGCATATTTGATAGATAAATGGCAAATTAATGCCTTGATTTCACATGTCTCTCACAGTTAATACTCCATATTTTGATCCTGTGGCAGTCCATTTTTTCCATTCTTATTTTCAGATCATTAGACAAAGCCAAAGTTCAGCTTGTTTGCTTCATGCATGAAGGTATCAGTGTCCTGTGCTCTGTAAGAGGGTTCCTTTCTGAAAGGTTATTTTCTCACTCTTCAGTGGTAAGAAACAGTTCTCTGTCACAAAAGGAACTCACTTTTGAGAGGATGTCTCTATGCAAAAAACCCTTTACACAAGAAGACAACAAATCCCACTTTTAAGTTCCATTTTACAGACAGACGTTTGGGTTTTAGTTAAAAAGATAAAAAGTTTAAAATTGCATCACAACAGGAACTTAAAAAATTATTCTCCTCCTCAGCTTTGCTGGTTTTTTTCAATTCCTTATAAAAATTCAAGAACTCCCTGAAAAAAGAAACTTTACCTTCCTGGAAGGTGGTGTTTGACCTTTGCAGCGCCGTGAGCTCTTTAGTTCTAAGTGCAGAATGCAAACATTTCGGAGGCATCACTCCATCTGTTTTCCCAGAGCCCTAATACCATGCCAAAGAGTGTCCTCCATCCTCCTGGCTGTCCCTGTCCCTGTGGAGGGGGGATCTGGGGTGACATCCTTGCACCTGTACATCGAGGGCTACTTGGCAGTGATGGGTTTGAGCAGATCTGGGTGCTGGGGCAGCTGTTGCTCTGAGCGGTGCCGCCGCAGAGTTGGGTAACCATGGCAACAGCATCACCGCCAGCATCCTCCTCCTCCTCCTCACTCGGCTCTCCTCCTCCTCGGCATCATCAGGAGCAGCAGCAGCAGCAGCAACCCTGGCAGAAGCCAGAGCCCGGCAGCCGAGGCTGCAGCCAGCTGCTGCCATCCCCTACCCGCACCGGCACTCGGTCACAGCTCCGGCCCCACCGCTCCCGTGAGGAATAAGGCAGAGGGAGCTGAGAGAGCTGCACTGCAGAGGGATCCCAGACAACCCAGGTAAGAGCTGTGGGGCTGCTCACAAACTCGCCGGGGACTAATGTGGTGTGTGACTGGCGTTTGTTTGCATGCGAGTGTTGGCTGTGAGTTTTCCGGCTCACTCCTTCCAACAGCAGTGTGATGACAATTCCAGGCAAGCATGTTTTCCGGCTTATGTTTCCAATCTCTGCCATACTGTCCCTCTCCCTCTCCTCCACCCAGATACATAAGGAACATTAAATTATATTCTAAAAGGTTGGTAGAAAATGCAATGATGGGGGACCCTAATGTGATCAGAGTGGGGAATGGCTGCACTTCCAAAATAAAAGTGGGCAGAAGCAGCAGAGCAAAGGTCGGCATGGTAATTAATAACCCTTAAAGAAAAAAAAAATTGCGACAACGCACTTCTCTCTCTGCCCTCTCTACAAATAAATCTTTTCCATCATATTCAGTGGAGAGCTGTGAAGCAGAGAGGTGTGTGTGAATAGTTGAGACTAGAAACCTCAGTGGAGTACACAACTGTCAGATTTGCCTTAAGTGCTTTAAAACCAGACTAAATAATTACAATAACAACGCAATCATACCTGAGAATATATGTATATATATGACTGTAAAAATACTGCTCGTAAACCATTATGCTTTCTAAGAAGTAAAAAATAAAAAGTTATCTTAAAGATAACTGATGGCCAAACACACTCACTTCATCTGTTGTGATGCACCGGGTACATATCAAAAGGTAAGAAGAATAGTTCTAATCCAAAGGCACATGAGGATTGTCCTTGTCATTTTATAAGCAGAAGAAATACAAAGGCACAGAGTGTCCTTGTACAGGCAACTAGATATTTGGTGAGTGCATATGTCTGAGGATCATGAAGGGAGAGAGGATAAGAAGTTAGTTTAAGCCAAGCAGTAAGTGTTTGCTATGTAATGACTGCAGAGAGCTCTTTCTACTTTCACAGAACTATCTTTATTTATTTGTTTGTGTACTATCAGCAGTAAGGAGCAAGAGATCTGCTGCTGCTGTCTCTATCTCCTTCTCTAAACCCCTGTTTTTTCTCTCTGGTGTCCCTTGTCCTCCCCAAATCATCTCTGTGTGGCCGTTAGTGCTTCTGGACTTACTGATAATATGCATTTTAATAGAAGGCTTTTGAGTCTATCCCATGATATGATTCAGTTTTAATTCTGTTTCCTAATTATAATGTGAGGACACTGGATATGACCCAATACAGATACTGGTATACTTGTACATATATGTGAGTATATACTTATACATATGGTAAAGGCTAAGAGGCACCTGTCTTTCATGTTCAATATGACTTGAAAATCTTGCGTATTTTTTTCCCAACTCTGTGTTTTGCTAGGTGTCTGCAGATCCTCCTAAAAAACAGCAGGAGCTGGAATATAATTTAAGTTTATAGATATAGAACAGAAATGGGCCCTATTTTTCTTTATGTTTATAAACATCCTCCTCCTGCAAGCTACAGAACAAGGAATTTGGGTAGGCAGGACCTCATGCCCAGCTTTTATGCAGAAATGTAAAAATTACCTGAGAATTATGTTCCATCCCAAGGGAAATTGATAGAACAAGGGATAGAAAAAAAAGTACAGGCAAGTATTTGGAATCAGTGCTTTGATTTGAAATATAATTTCCTTAGAAACTTGACCTTCTCATCACAACAGGTCTTCTCTGCAAGGGGCTCTTTGATCTACGTTAATAACAGTGCTCACAGACACTAAGTTTAACTGAAGAGGATGATTTTGGATACTTACATTAATTAAACTATGGCACTCTAGAGCTGCAGTTTTTAAGACAGTAGACAAGTTTGGGCACATTACACAGATTATTTCTTCATACGATTTGGAGTTTGTTCAGGAATTTGCAGGAATATTTAAATTGAAACTTCTTTGTAATATGGGAGCGAGAATAAAAGAGTAAAATGCATGTAAAAACAGCACAAATCTTATCATGCTTCTGGCACTGAGAGACCAGTATCGGAACCAAAATCCTGTTTCTACATGTTGCAGAGATGTAAAATGCATAATCCAGCAGCAGCTCAGTGAGGCGCGGAGCAGCAATCCTCTCATCAACACTAGCAGATGATTGAAGGTCAAAGGGCTTTGGGAATTACAAATTAACACCCTTCAAGTATTCCTACATAGTCCTAGCAGTGGGCAAGTGATTATGTAGAAGTCAAAATTCATGCATGGACTTTTGATTACAACAGGGCTGCAAAACTTCTGTTAGAAATGACTGGCAAAGACAGGGAAGGTTCATGTTTTCATGAGCACTGCTTGGAGCACAGCTGTGGAGGGCTGTCCATGGAAATTCAGGGCACTAAGCCTGATATCAGTGGAAAAAGCAAGGAACCACCCCAGATAAGCAGTTTTTAATGCTCAGTGCCCTTCCCCCCGCAGACCTTTCCCTTACCTAAACTGGAAAGATTAGGAGAGATTTTTTCATTTTGCCTTATGGTTTTTCTATTACATTATATTAATTTAGTAATGGAAGGGAATGTGTCCTTTCTTTTGCTTTATGCATGGCTGTTAAGAAATGCTCTCTTAATGCTCACTTACACCTCTCTAAGGAAAAAAATCTTTATATCTTATGATATAACTAAACATCTTTTAAAATCTCACTCCTTATTTTCATTAGTCACCTGCTGTAGCTCTCAGAACTCAGAACAAATGAAAACTTATACAATAGTTGCTGTTCTAAAGTCAGCATTTGCCAACAGGTTGAGGCAGGAATTTTGGAAATGCTACAGCCAGGGTTGTTGGTTTGGTGTTTTTTGGGGTTTTTTGTTTGTTTGTTTGTTTGTTTTTTGGGTTTTTTTTTAATTTTATTTTTTTTTTAATAAGGAAGCTGCTATTTTCCAGATCCTGCTCTGTAGTACACTGAGGCAAGAGATGATTTGAAGTTGAACATTGTACTTACCTTTTGTTTAACAATGATACTAATTTTATTTTGATCCTGTTTATTACTCTATTCAATTAACACACTCTATTATTTTCCCTCTTGCAATATTATACTTTTCCCTTGTACACTGTATGGTGATTGCTTATATTCACTGCTTCCTGGGACAGACACTTAACCATGGAAAAGAAAAGGTTTCCCAGCGACTAGTGGGAGGGTGAGACCTTCAAAGTAGAGACTGGACATTCTCTGTCTGATTGGTTCCCTTAAATTTGTGTATCAAATCCATATAGAAATGACCTTTTTCTCCCTCCAGTTGTTGTCTTCTTGTGGAGTCAGACTGGTCTTAGTAGGTTGTCTTAAAGTCTAAATCATACCCATGGTCATGCAATGTGGACCTTTCTGTCCACTAAGCACATACTCTCATCAGCACTTGGAAAGGTTGTAATTCCTTTCTGGTCTATTGTGTCAGGTGGTGTAAACTTTTGGTCTCTGCTCTGCAATGCCTGGGGTCTATCAGCTTCCTTGCTCATGGATTGAAACCTATTCCTTCAGCTGGTGAGACAGACTGTGCTACCCACAGCACAGCACTCAGAGAAGTGTGCCCACAAACATGAATAGTGCAGGTGTCTCACTTTGGGTGCATTTCTTCTGGTCTCCCATGTACCCAGTTCCCTTCCTCACTGCTGGCAGTGCTTAACATGCTGCAAGAAACCCAGGGCATGAGACGTAGCCTGACCTCTGCTAACACTGCTTCAGGAGATAATGGGTTGAAACTACCCGAACAGTTGTGGCTTCTGGGCTGACACCAGTCTGTCTTCAGAAGGTCAGAACCATGACATGCCTGATCTCAGCATGTTGGAACAGTGAGGTAGAAGTTGGCTTCTCCCAAATCCAAGAAGATATGATTTTATTATTTCTTGAATCTTATTATTAGTACCTGCAATGTTAATGACTCTGTTATTCAGCAGCTTTACTTCTTCCTTGTTTCACTGAAGGAGACGGAGCATCCAAAAAAAGTGTAAAAGAGATATTTTTTAAATTTTCTACCATCAGATGCTGTTGGCATTCATGTGCTGTGCCAGATCAAAAGCAAATGCCTTGGAGAGGGATGGATGCTCTCTCTGGTCCTCCAACAAATCTGCCAGAAATCTCATGGCATTTCTACTTCTCTGTCAGATTCAGATGTGCCTTGGTGTTGGTTCTTTGCTTCTGTAGCCCCCACAATTCAGATCTGGGTATGCTTCAGCACTAAGGTAATCTTCAGGGGACACAGATGGAGCCACAAAGTTTACTTCTTTTGCTGCACAGGGAGTGCCGTAGGTGCGTGTAGACACAATATCCTGACATGGTCTTCATGCCTGTTGAGTTTTCTCATCCTAAGTTGGGAGTTAGACAGCCTAAGCAGTAATTTGACCTTTTCATGGTATATGTACTTAGGAAAATTCTTGCTTATTGTAGTAGTATATCTGATGTATATATATGTATATAGTACATGTATATCTAAAAGTTATATTAATCATAGTTTCATTTGTTCTTAGCGACATGGTGTTGTCATTGATAGGTAAGACCTTATGCATCCTATTGGAATTTAGAGGTGAAATTTCAGATATTACACAACCAACTTGTATTCATAATGCATAACAGTGGTGTGACAGTAAGCAGATTTTTGTCTAATTTACATGGATATTTCAAGCTCTGACCTCTGGTCACAGTGTGGCTTTTAAGGATTCTCAGAATGCAGCACAATGATGTGCGGTACTTTCTTAATGTAACATGGCTTGGTAGGGACTGCTTGTGATATTAAGACCCTGATGCCACCACTCAGGAGCCTGGGGAGTACCAGGCTCTTTCTTGGTTCAGCTGATTGGTCAAACAAATCTCTCTTGTTGTATTACTCTCCAGATCTCTGCCACTGGGAAGGAATCCAGCTCTGACAGCACCTTTTACCGTGTGATTTTGGTTTCTGTCATGTTGCTAACATTGCATTTATTTCTGAGGCTGGCAAGCACTATCCCATTACCTTTTTATGGCCCAAAAGAACATAATTATTGCTTGGAGGATGCTACTTCAGCTTGTATCTCTATCAATTTGTTAATCCATACTGCCAAAACCAATGTGGCGGTAGGAAAGGCAATCTGGTTTCCTGAGAATGATTTCTTAAAGACCAGGGTAGAAGTACCAGTATTTCTATCCACTGCATCCTAGGTGTGTTTCGGCATGAAAATTTCCATCTGTATTAAAGTATCTCCTCCTTCCCATTCACAACTTTTTGTTCTTCTCAGTGGCTTCACCTCATTGTGAGTAGATGATACCTGCAGATGGTGTAATGTCATATTCTAGGTCCTTGGCTTGTGATTGTCAGCTTTGAGATGTCTGCATGAAAAAACTTAGTTTATTTGCATAAAAACATCTATTTGTTTTAGAGGTGGTGGGGAACCATGGGGTGACACATGTTTATGGAAGATCATGTTCCTTTGGTATGCCACTTTTCTGGATCTGTGTGAGATAAGAAAATTTGTATTCTTACTGGTATTTAGTTTCTGCAGAGTACTTTGAGCTACAGGTTTTAAGCCTGTGATGCAGGCTTGCAAGCTGCCAGTACCTGTAGCAACTGCTCACCCTCTGTGTTATTGAGTACCTGAGTGCTTACATCTGCACAGCTCTTCTGCGGTATTAGGACCCAACTGTCCCACCTCATAAAACACAAGGATCTCTGTGGGACAAGGCAGATGGATTTCATCACAGCCGAGCATTGTCTGCTGCTGCAAGTGACTCTCTTTACAGGTGCTTACAGAGTTCACTGCACTGCATAAACCTATTCTATACCACCCAGCACAGCCTTATTTGTTTTCTTTTGCTGCCTATCTTGGTTTAAAATCTCAGCTGAAAACTTCTGTCCATGCCTCATTGTTTTCCCTCTGTTTCCCCCTCCCTTTGCAGCTCTGCTTAGTCTGAGCAGCGTGAGGGTGCAGTTTGCCAGGGTAGATGTTAAAGGGAATAAAGTCACATTGTGTGATGTTCTAGAGTGCTTTGCTCTGCAACCACTCGGCCCTTTCACCACTGGAAGTTATGGGATGCTTTCCACTGACCTCAGGAACAGCAGGAGTCATCCCCGTGCACAAAAGTCTTTTCAGAAGAAAAGATAATGCACCAGGCTGTGAAGAGACTGTTGTTTGAGAAAGGCGTGGAAGCCTGAGCCCTGTTGGTTGAAAAGCTTTTGTTGGCTGCCATAGATGGCTCAAAGTCATGCTGCTGTTTTACCCTGGGGTAAAACCACCTGAACATTCCTTGTCTTTTCTTGGGGAACCAAGCAGCAAATTCAGGGGCATTGAGAGGCAGAATAGGGACAAGGGAGAGAGACATTATTTTAGCAAGGTTACCCTTTTTTGAAAGAGTCCTCATCTGTAGGTTGGCCCTAAATGGAGATGAATAATGATTCCACAGTGTTACATGAGAAGATCTTAGATGTGTTCTTTCTTTTATGCTGGGGAAGGGAGAAATAGATTTTGGATTATATCAATTCTTTTGGATTGCACCAATTCTTTTAGATTGCCTCAATTCTTTTGTCTGAAGAGGGAAGAAGGATTGCTGAAAAAAAGAAAAAAACAGTGAAAGAACTATTGAGGAATTATAAGCTGACTCTTGCTAATTTTCAGTAACACTGTAAATTAGGCCTTGTTTTCTTTAGGCGACTTGCACTGGTTGTGGGTGACATTAATGCTTTATTAAAGTGCCGTGCTGAGAAGCTCATGGTTATAGTGTGGCTAATAATAATACCCTAATCGAGAAACAGAAGGTGGGATAACTTGGCATCAGAAATTGAAATGCAGAAATAGTCGCAGCTAGTTGAACTAAAAATACACAACAGCATTGCCCTCTTGTCTACAGCAGCACATGGTAAACACACATTGGGCACTGGCAGTGGGGAGGAATGGCTTTCCTTTGTCTTTGGCAGCTGCTGGATCAGCAGTTCTCTGTGATGATCTGAGTGTGTCTCTGCTTAACACTACCTGAGATGTGCAAGGCCCCTCATAGCAAGTTAATTAGTACCCTTGGTATGTTAATCATTATCCAGAGTGATAGACTATACAGGGTGAAATAGACCATGTCTGATAATTTGGGAAGCCAGTTTGTCCCAGGGTGGAACTTTGTAATCATAGAATCACCTGATGACATAGGAGTGACCTGCAGCAGGGTCCGAGATGTAACCATGGCTACTCTGTTCCTCTGCTCTCTGTTCCTGCTTGGGGATATGCAGCAGATGTCAAGATTGCTGCTGAATTATGAGCCTTGGAGTTGTTGCTGCTCAAGGGTTGTTTGTGCTTAAAGAGATTTATCTAGTTTTTTCTACAGCCTCCCAGGGTTTACCCAACCTTTCAACTTAGGCTTTACAGGGGTGAAATTCAGTTTAGCATGTATATATCTCCATGACAATAAGCTAAGTGACCCAGATGTAGTGGTGATAGGAGACCCTGAAATAGGTTAGTTAGATGAAATTAGGACACATCTAATGCCAGGATCAGTGGTGCAAAATAGATATTTCCGGTATTGTCAGGTGGCAGATCAAAGGTGAGTAACACCTTGTTAGATGGATCTGATAATCACAGAATCAATTAGGTTGGAAAAGACCTTTAAGATCATCTAGTACAAACACTAACCCAGCACTGCCAAGATAAAGTGCTCAGTGAAAAGAGGGAGTTAATTGACTATGTTGGGCACAAGTGATGAGACATTGTCTCTAGATAAAGGACACAAACACAACATAATGCTAAAAGAGTGAAGAAGAGAAGTGAGGCCTGAATGCTCTAATTTGGAATTCTTGCATTATGGGTAATAAAACCCAGCTGTGTTGGGACTTCTTCACTCCTCTGTATACAGAGAGACCTGAGGCTGGAGTAGGAATGGGCAAAGATATGGCTGTAGCTACTTTGGTCGTCACACCTGGAGGCAGGAGGAATACAGGTGGCTGCATCAGCACTCCTACCTTCCTTCCCCTCCCAAAGTCAGGTGCCTGCTTACTATATAAGCACAGGTGCTTCTCTCAGAACAGAAAATGTCAGCATAATACATGGATAAATGTCAGCTAACAGAAATGGTTTTACAAGACTCAACCTAGAGGTAAGCCCTTTCCTCAGTGCACCTGAGGTTTTCTTATGCTTTCTTTTGCTACACTCCAACCAGGAGATCCAAGGACATCAATCTCCTTTGTGTCTTATGTGAGACTCTTCAGTTGTGAGGATCAGCTAGGGACAGAGCAGGCAAAACACAGAGGTTATTTCTCTTGGGATAGGTGCTTCTTTTGTGGACTTCTCTGGGCTGAGGTCACTCTAAATAAAGAGAGCACCAGGAATGACAAGCTTGGTTTCCTGCCTTTTTTAAGCAATCTTAGCTTTTTTCTGGGACTGCTATTATACTTTGAAGTGAATGGCAAAAAGCCATTTTTGTTCATAGGGTAGTTTCACAGTATAATTCTGGTTGGAAGGAATGTCTATTCCAATCACCTTCTAAAATCAGTCACCTGTGGCATCGGACCAGATTTCTTAGGGTTTTATGTAGTTCAGATTTTCACCCATCTATAACAAAAAGTGAGTGGCCTCTAAAATCTGAATTGTCAGAAATAGGGTCAGCAGGATCTTTCAGTGAGTTTGTTTTGAGAGAGGGGAGATCATACTTCTTGCGCAGAGAGCACATGTCACTAAGGACCTCTGACCATAGAGATATCTAGAGAAAACTGACATAGACTCTGAAAGGAGAGCTGTGTGCAGAGCATGACATAGGTGAAAATGAACTTATCAAAAGCCTCCCTGGGCTGTCAAGGGCAGGTTTATTCCTCAGCATAAAAGTCTGCCTCTGGAGACTTGTGGAATGTACATTGCCAGGGGGAAAGTGCTGACGTTTATAGTGAAAAGGGTCTGACTTACCCTATGTCTGTACATGGTAGATGACTGTTCTGGGAGATAATGCCTCAGGTCAGTGATTTAATTATGTCTGGTTTGGAGACCTTTTACCACACCTGAGATAACTCAAGGCTTACAGGATGGCATTTGGAAGAATCATCTGTTCAGCAGCAATAATCACCAATTACTAAGAAAAGATCACCTTACTTAGTCATTTCCCGTTGCTCCCATCTTCCCACCAAAAGCTCTGTTTATAAAAGCTTTGCTTTCAGGACTGGTGCCACTGATAATCAGAAACCTCACATCATAAGAACATTTAAAAAAGAGTTTGAGGACCATTTATATAAATGTTTCCTCTTTTGTAAAACAGCTTGGGACTTGTAAACATACTGAGTCCAAGTCTCTCTAAATAATTCATCATGATGAATTATTTAGTTGTGTAAGCTGTGTTTTAAGTAAGGAAATATTTTTTTCTAATATGAAGGAAATGAAGATACAGTGATCCCCATTACTCGCGGGCTGTTGGGTCTGGTCCACCTCATGCAAGTGGTGAAATCCACAAAGATAGCAAACCCTCTAGGTAGTCAAGTACGCCACACCCATAGCCATGCCCCCTCCCCTAATAAGGTTTGGAGGACGGTTCTGAGAGTGGGGCTTGTTTCAGATATCTGGCTGTGCTCCACCAGGGGTGGAAAGGGTGAGTGGAGGAGTCCTGGCCCTGAGGCTTGTCCTGGCAGCTCGTGAACGGTGGGGCCAGTGGCCGAACAGACTGTGGTCGCGGTAGGCTCTGAGCATGCACTGAGGTTGCACAGTTCGCGGAAAAATCACCCACAAATACTGGATCTCACAAATACCGGATCGCGAATATGCAGGGGCTCAATGTATTTTAGATAGTTTTGAAAGAAGTAGCTACCATTTCACTCTCTTTCTTCTGTTTGTGTTTCAACTGATTTTTGTCATTAGTGTTTTTTTCAAGAGTGGCTGATATCAGGTCTGTAGTGTGTCAAGGTGTTTTCCTCAATAACAAAAATCACAAAACCTCTCAGCAGAATAAGGCTTATCAGAAGTCAAGGAGTCTACTTCCTGTTGTAGGTGTTCAAAGGATGCATCTTAGAATTTAGAATTATAGAATCATTGTTTATTTTCCCAATGAAATTGGGGATGGCACCTTCAATCCATGTAAATAAAGGTTTGTATATATACTTTATACAATACTTTTTCTTTGAGCCTTATTTGTGAGATTATCTTGAATTTTGTTCTTTTTAAATGCATATATATTTGGATAATTCTGTTGCATTTTCTTTTCTCTCCCCTTCTTTTTCCTTCCTCAACAACAGATGATTTGAAGACAGCGTGAATGAAACAAAATGTTGGCATGGTCTAGCTGAATTTCCTGACAAGATAAACATTAATTTAAATGTGAGACATATGCCTTAATGTGTGACTATAATTTTATAGGTTCTTTTATATGTTATGGTTGGCAACAGAATCCCTGTAGCCTATTCTGGCTAGAAAGAACAGTATTTTTTAGTTTTAACACAGACAAATGATCCAAAATTGGTATATACCACTAGCTGCACAGTATATACCACTAGCTGTGAGTGGTGAAGTGAATCTTGGTTCTAAGTAGTTTCCATTCCTATACATTTTATAAATGCAGATGGTTATTCAGCCACGGTGCATTTGGGATGGGATGATAGTCTTATCAGAAGTTCTCTTTGCTTTCTTCATCCTACCTTTGGGGTTAGACTTTCTGGAGGTGATGTAGCTCCATTTGCTCCCACCGTGGAGTGCAGACTTGTATTACATGGAAGTATTTTCTCTGGTGGTTTCACAGGTACAAGATTGGAGGGATATTTCATGATCGCTGCCTCCCAGACAGCCTTCCAACTACTGCATCTCCCGCCAGGTTCTCCTTGTTAGTAAACAACAGATCAAGAAAAGCCTCACCCTGGTAAGCTCATCAACCAGTTGTGACAAGAAGCAGTCCTCTATACACTCAACAAACCTTCTGGACTGCCTCCTCTCTGCTGTGTTGATTTCCTGGCAAATATCTGGGAGATTAAAGTCCCCTAGGAGAATTAGGAAGGGCGATCTTGAAATGTCTACCAAAAAAACCCAAACAACAGAACAGAGGATGGACATCGTGAGCCTGACTGGTTGTGCTGGACTAGCACAGGGAAAGAATGGTGGAGAAATACTAGCATTGCTTCACATTATGTATACGAAAGGATTTTTGCTCTAAAACATAGTCAGGGAACACATGGCGTATTTGGCAAAAATATAGCCAGTTTGGAAAGGACATTTGAGCTTCAAAGATGCAAAACTCATGAGCCAGCTTGGATAAGAGAGGCACTAAAAATTCCTTAGCTTGGTGCCCAGCTGCAGCAGGGCATCACTGAGATCCACAACTTTTAGGTACTTTAGCCCAAGCAGAGCAGTATCCTTTCCTTGCTCCTGAGAAAGTGGTTCAGAGACAGCTTATACACACCTCTGCAGTGGTTTAGAGATGCAGTACCCTTTGTTTGGAAGGAATAATTCTGTTCTTTGTGTGGGTGCATATACGGGAACATACAGCTTCGCTTAAAGAAATAGACATATTTCTAGAATTTGCAGATGCTGTGGCTGAACATTAAGAGGAAAAAAGCCCCACATTTTGGTGGAAGAAATTTCCATTATTCTCCATCAGTTCCTTGCACACAACTCTTTTAGTTGTGAATATCTTATTTTGTACCTTAATAGTTTATTCTCTCTGGAGAAAGAAGTTGGAAGCTGATTTCTAAAAGGATGAAGTAAGTCTGAAGCAAGAACCTTGTGGAAAGAATTGTATCTTAACGCTTAGTTTCTGCAGCTGCTATGGCAATAAGGTGTGCTGAGGGTGTAAGAATATGAAGTTGTTAGAAAGTGTCCAAAGGAGGACCATGAAAATGGTGAAGGACCATAGGACAATGGGCTGAGGTCACTTGGCTTGTTGAGCCTGAGGAAGAGGAGACTGGGGGGAGACCTCATTACAGTCTACACCTTCCTCATGAGAGGAAGCAGAAGGGCAGACATTGACATCTTCTCTGTGGTGACTAGTGACAGGACCCAAGGGAATGGCATGAAGCTGTGTCAGGCGAGGTTTAGTCTGGATATAAGGATAAAAAAGTTTTTCACCAAGAGTGGGATTAGTCACTAGAATAGACTCCCTAAAGAAGTGGTCACAGCACCAAACCTGACAGTTCAAGAGGATAATGCTCTGCGCTGGTTTTGACTGCGATAGAGTTAGCATCCTTCACAGTCGCTGGTACGGGGATGTGGTTTTGATTTGTGCTGAACACAAGAGTGATAACTAGAGGTGTTTTTGATATTGATGAGCAGGGCTTACACAGAACCAAGGACTTTTCTGCTTTTCGTACTGCAATACTGGCAAGGAAGTTGGAGGTGTATGGCAAATTGAGAGGAGACACAGCTGGGACAGGTGGCCCAAACTAACCAAAGGGATATTCTAAACCGTATGACATCATGTGTCATCAGAATATAAATGCTGTGGGGAAGAAGGAGGAAGCCAGGGGGCAGGGGTGGGGGGAAGGGGGGCATGTTTTGAGAGATGCTGTTTGTCTTTCCAAGAAACCATTATGTAAGGACTAGAGAATAAACCCTATGGGGAGCGACTGTGGGAGCTGGGGTTGCTCAGTCTGGAGAAGAGGAGGCTCAGAGGTGACCTCACTCTGTTTACAACTACCTGAAGAAAGGTTGCAGCCAGGTGGATGTAAATCTCTTTTCTCAGGTTACCAGCACCAGAAAAAGAGGACATGGCCTTAAGCTGCACAAAGGGAGGTTTATACTGGATGTTAGGAAGAACTTTTCACAGAGAGAGTGATTCCTCAGTGGAAAGGTCTGCCTAGGGATGTGGTGGAGTTGCCATCCCTGGAGGTGTTTAAGAAAAGACTGGATGAAGAATTCAGTGACATGGTCTAGATAATGGGATGATGGGATAGGGAGCTAGGTTATATGAAAATTAAAAAAAAAAAAATGGTGACATGACCCTGAAATGAGCACAGGTAGATAAAACATGGTATTCATAGCATCAGGGTTGTGGGCTCAATCTCTGTATGGGCATTTACTTAGGAGTTGGACCCGATGATCCTTGTGGGTCCCCTCTAACTCAGAATATTCTGTGTTTCTGTTATTGGGCCCTGCTCTCCTGAAAATAGCTGAACATCTGCCTGCCCATGGGAAGCAGTGAATTAATTCCTTGTTTTTGCTTTGCTTGNATGGGATAGGGAGCTAGGTTATATGAAAATTAAAAAAAAAAAAATGGTGACATGACCCTGAAATGAGCACAGGTAGATAAAACATGGTATTCATAGCATCAGGGTTGTGGGCTCAATCTCTGTATGGGCATTTACTTAGGAGTTGGACCCGATGATCCTTGTGGGTCCCCTCTAACTCAGAATATTCTGTGTTTCTGTTATTGGGCCCTGCTCTCCTGAAAATAGCTGAACATCTGCCTGCCCATGGGAAGCAGTGAATTAATTCCTTGTTTTTGCTTTGCTTGCATGCATGGCTTTTGCTTTCCTTAATAAACTATCTTTATCTCATTTTATCTCAACTCATGAGTTTTCTACGTTTTATCTCTCCAATTTTCACCCGATCCCACTGGTGGAGGAGTGAACAAATGGCTGCATGGGGCTTGACCGCTGGCTGGGGTTAAAACATGACGCATTCTCAGGCACAGTGTGATTCTTGCGGTTATCCTGTGCAAGGCCAGGAGTTAGACTTGATAATCCTTTTGGTTCTGTCAACTCAGGATATTCTATGGTTCTATAAGTCCTAACCATTGTTGTCTCCGTCAGATCTCCCCTGGACTTTGCCTTTTGTTACTTTGAACCCTAAAATTCAAATGTGGTTGCAGATTTATCCTACCTCATGCATTGCAAGTCTTTCTGACTCTGGTCGAAGACAAGGAGAGCAGCAATGGTATGCCAGATAAATACCTAAAATAAAATTGAAAAATCCAGGCAGTCAACTAAGCCCCTGACCCATGGCGGTTTTCACCCACTGCACACACAGTCCTAACACCCTGGATGATGTGTGTAAGATACACAGAATCACAGAATTAACTAGGTTGGAAAAGACCTTTGAGATCAAGTTCAATCTCTTGTATAACACCATCTCATCAACACTCCTGTGTTGTCCTAGACATTGCTAGCAATATGTTAAGAAGACAATTTAAATGCTTGTTTTTTTCTCTCTCCACCACTGTGAAATGTAGTACCTGATCTTGCACAACTGCTCATCACTTGACTTCTGTGGTTGTTCTGGCAGGATCAATCATAGAACCCTGGAACTTTTTGTATTGGAAGAGACTTTAAAGCTCATCTGACTCAAAGCCCTCTTATAAAGGCAGAGACACCTTCCACTAGACCAAGTTGCTTAGGATCTGTGGGTCAAGAGGATGGGTTATCATCAGTAACATAAACATTTTGTCTCTCCAGTCTGTAGCACTGGAACTGCTGAGGCAGAATACAAACTCCATTTATTTTAAGAGCAATGTTTTGTTTTGTTTATGGATCTTTATCAAGTCTCAATAAATCTAGTGTAAGTCCCAAATCAGTGTTGAATAAATCCTTTTTTTTTCCAGATCATTGATTTAATGATCAACAAAATAATAAGGATGGTAGAAAATACAGAATTATTGCACTTAAGCAACACTTGTGGCAACTTAGCAAAGCTGTATGAAAGAAGATGAAATTCTCTGTTGATGAATACAGAGTAATATAAAATGGAAAGAATTCACTCAAAAGATTCATAGCCCTTACCAACATAAAAATAAATTCCCACCACTTAAGAGAAGATTCTTCAGAAAATTGTTCTATGTGAGTGGTTACTTCAAAAAAATTCTCTGTGCTTAAGTAGAATATTTGATACATAATAGCTGGGATGAAGATCATTAATGAATAGAAGAATTAATAATTTTTTTTTAATTTTTCCAACAGAGTAATATTTGCAATTAGAAAATTTTTTAACCTGCGGGAAGCATTGCCACAGAATGTTTTAGGGAAAAAATCTGAAAATTAAGGGATCCTATTGAAAAGCTCACTGTTTTGTTTTGAAATGCCTTTTTTAATGTCAGATTGCAATTGTTTTACAAAAGCAAGCCATCTACATTTAAAAAAATCATAAATGAAAAGTGTTGATTTACTGAGACGCAGTCTTTCTGATCCATCAAAATATTTTTATTTCTGTCAAAAAATTTTCAGGGAAATATAGAGCTTTCATTTTGAGTCTGAACATAAACACCCACCCACTCACAGCCAGAAAATTTTTCTCTGTAGGTCCCATAGGTGTGCTCTCCAAAACAGTACAATGTCTTACCAGAGGCATGGCATCTCCTAGAGTGGTGCATTTTAGTTTGGTCATTGTCTACTGCAGGTTCGTGTCGCAAGTAGGAGGCTTCCAAACCAGGTGCCCACAATTCATACAGATTTCTGTGCTTTGGATTTGTGTAAAAATGGGTGCGTTATTTCAGTTGAGAATCAAGGAAATCCCTTAGTTGGAGGATAAGGTACATAATGTTCTCAGCCTCTATGAAGTTAATGGGAAATCTCCCCATAGGATGGCAAAGGTTTTCACTCCTGGTTTTGGTACCAGTGAGGTGGTCCATATGGCAAGCAAGGTGCAGTAGTGCTCTGCAGAACCGAGTGCCTAGAATAATAGAAGGTGAAACTATTTACAGTTGTCTCTTTTAATTTCCGATTTAGGGGAGAGATAGCATTATGTGTACGTTAAAGGCATTATATTACATGGATTAGAAACATTTTTAAGCCATGAAGCTTGCAAAAACCAAAACAAAACCAAACTAAACCAAAACAAAAAGCCCTAAAAAGCTAACAAGAAGAAAAAAGAAACACGGGCAAATTTAAAGAAAGAAAATGAGGAATAAGGGAAAGAATACTACTAATTTTTATAACAAATGAAAACATTTACAGTTACAGGATGAGATTATGAGTTTAATATCTCCCAGCTGCTGAAATAGAGGCTGAGAAAATGGAAAGATTCCCATCAGATTCATTTTTGCATCAAGCAATATCTGAGGGAAATTATGACAAAAACATTTCCACTGGGAAATACATTTTATAACTTTTCATTATCATAGAATAGTCCAGATTGGAAGAGACATCAAAAGTTCATTCAGCCCAACATTTTGTGGGAAAGGGAGCTCAGAAGAGATCATCTATCAGCCTGTCCAGACACATCTAGAAAACCTCCAGAGGTGGAGATTCTGCCATGACCCTGCAGAGGTTGTTCCAGTGAATGACTGCTGTCACTGTAAAAACTTACTCTCTTGTACAAGGATGAAACCTCTTCTGGTGTTAATTGTAACCATTGCCCCTTGCCTTCTCTGTGTGGTTCTTCATGAAGAGACAGCCTGTCTTCATTGTAGCCCCCCTTTAAAAGCTACAATACTGTGATGAGATTCCCCCTGAGACTTGTCTTTTCTGGGGGAAGAGACATGTCAGAAGAGATCTTCTTCTGCCATTTCTCTGAAGTCAGGTCATGGCACTCCTTAGGACCCTTCCCAGTCTGTCTGTGTCTTTTCTGAACTGAAGGGACCAGAACTAGACACAATGCTCCAGCTGTGGCCTGACAAGTGCTGAGCAGGAGATCACATCTCTCTCTCTTTGCTGGTAATGTCCCTGTGGATACAGCCCAGGACCCAATTTCCCTTTGTAGCTGCAGCAGGGCACTGCTGACTCCTCTGTAGCTGGTTGTCCACCAGGACCCTCAGGTCTCTTTCAGAAAGGCCCTTCTCCAGCCACACAGGTCCCAGCCTGTACTGGGCTCTTGGGTTATGTCATCCCAGGGACATGACCTTACCCTTGTCACTGTTTAACTTCATGCACTTGTTGTTTCCCATTGTTCAGCCTGTCCAGATCTCTCTATAAGCTGTCTCTGCTGCCTGATGTATCCGCCTCACCACCATCTTGGAGTCACTCAGCAAACCTGGTGAGACTTCAGTTATTTACGAAGATGATGAACTAGGTAGGGCCCAGTATCGATCCCTGCAGACCCCTACTTGGGACAGGGTGCCAACCTGAAGAGAAGCCATTGATCATCACCCTCTGAGTGCAACCTTTTAGCTAATTTCCTACCCATCTTGCACTCCATGCATCCAGTCTGTGTCACACCAGTTTTTCTCATAGATGCAGTTTGTCTGATTTGTCATTTCAGGATGACTTTTGCTTTTCATTGAAACCTCTGTCATTGGTACTGCTCTTGCATATCTATATGCTGTATTTGTCTGTAGTATTCTGAGGTGGAAAAGTGAACATCTCTTTCTTGGGTCATAAACCCTTATTCATATGTAGAGTTGTTCCTAGGCTTGTTTTTCTTCTCTCAGTACTGAAATTGTTAGGTCATAGTGCACGCAGCACTAGGATTTAGTATATAGAACACTATCTGTATTCTGCTTTACGTTTTAAATGTCACAGTGCCTTCCTTCCTAAAAGCATTTAGAAAGCCTGGTTTTGGTGCTGCATACTGTATTATGCAAGATTTAAAAAAAAAAAAAAGAAAGAAAACCCAACCTGCTAATTAACTTTCTCAGGATTTTTTTTTTTTTTAACTTCCATTTCTTCAACGTGAAGAAAATAAGAATGTTGAAATGCAGAATGCTGAGGCTCAATATGGACATAGAAAAATAAGATGCTTTTGACAATAGAAAAGAGAACTGAAAATAGTTCTTTCTCTTCCATCTCTATGGTGAAGTTGTCCTATAAGAAATTGATTGTTAGCCATCTCTTCTTCAGGACTCAAAGGAGACCTATCTGCTTTACCACTGTAGATTGAAACATTCAGTGTCTCTCTCAAGAAAAATCCTACTATGGCACAATTGTTTTTATTATTTTCCATCATTGTGTAGCTGTGATTCTAAAAAGGAGTTGTTAAAAGCTGCAGTGTTCATGACGGCATGTTTAGAACAGGAAGGTAAAAGGTAGCAAAGCTCCAGTAGGCATTTTTCTTTCTTTTTTATCCTTCAGCTTAGAAACTCCACTTCACAGCTTGTCCTCTCTCTTTTCCCTCTTTTGCCAGCATCTTCCAATGCCTCCCCTAGGTCACATGTAAAATGGAGACAGATTTACGTAAAATTGCTCTCATTAAAATGGACTTCTAGTACTGCTTGGGCCAGTTCTTATCCCTATGTCCCGTAGAACAGATTGCTGCAGAAGCAAAAGGGAAATTGTCTTCAAGCCACTTCCCTGCAATTGTGTTTTCCGTTACTGTTTCATGCTAATCTACACAGGCATAATTCCTGAGCAGAGCAGGTTCTGACTTCAGTGCTGCTTCAGCAGTTTTGTCCTACCCATCTCCAATTTCATGGACATGTGCTGACCATTGCCTCCTGCTGACTCACACTCATGTCCTCTATACTTGTCTCTGCTATCCCTGCGTGGAAACCTGCCACATTTCTGTTTCAACTGCGCAAACCTCAGCAAACCACGTTGTTGAGTGCCAGGTCATGACTTTAAGGTATTTGCTTTTCCTTTTCTTCTTCTCCCCATTACCCAAGACAGAAAGCTGTGATGACATATCTCTAGTTTTGGAGGGTAACTCCTCCCTTACCTTCAAAATTACATCTCCTTCTCTTCTTTTGTCCACTTTGGGAATTATGATCTTGAAGTGAGTCTTTCCTTGTGCTTCTTTGTCTCATAAGAGATCACAGAATCACAGAATC